>JAXDDW010000121.1:1200000-1414409 GCA_034670385.1 Hoplostethus mediterraneus | reverse complement strand
AGTTTGGAACTGGGACTGGCTGAGAAAAAAAAAAAAAAAAAGTAGAAAAGAAAGTAGGCTACTTGAGTGTATGGAAACAGCAGGATATGTGAGGTTGCCCCCATTGTGCTGGCTTCCCATGCCAGAGGTGAAGGAGCATGATGAGCAGCTGTTTTGTTAATGGAGAGGGAGAGCGAGAGAGGGAGAGAGACAGAGAGAGAGAGAGAGAGAGAGTTCAACTGATAAAACTTGGACAGAGAATAGCCTAAGGAGACCAGGAAAGGGAGAGGGGCCGACTTACAAAGGCGTCTTTACACTGTAATGACACGGACATTACGCTGAACTTCTCTAAAACCTCAATGGCTGCCGGACGACCACTTTCTCCCGTCTGTGGCGCTCACGGCCGGGGAGCACGCACCGGTGTTTGCCTTTCAAATACCAACGCGGGTGAGGCCGCTAAGTGTACGTACAAAGTGCGTGGTACAACTTTCCATTCAGTGCGGGGATTGTGAAACTCACAAAGGAATGTCAAATTGCAGTCCTCCCATTTTGTGCAATTGTGAATTTCCAACCATCATCTTGTCAGAATGGGCAAATGAGTTTTAAACACTTTCTTGTTTCCTGTGAGTTCCTCGACTCTGAGGCCAGTTCAGTGATAGCATGACGGTGGTAATGCATATTTCAACTCAAAAAACACACACACACACACACACATACACACACACACTCCTGTTGATAGAGACAGTAGTGCTAAACTGCTGTGTTTAGCCTCTTGCCAAGCTAAAACCCGATCTGCGGTGGAAGCAGACAGGGAGGATTATATCTGAACAGAACCATGGGAGTGCTATCTTTTACAGGTAATTACTCAATTATCGGTAAACACTGTCGCAGGAGACACAATGCCATCGCAGGAATCACACAATCTCCTGAATGATTCACTTCAACGCCACACCAACCCGCATTCACAAAGAGGACAGGGAAAAATCATTCACACCTACCTTGCAGAGTATTCTCGTTGCACGTAACAAAAGAAGTCTGGGGATGTTCATATGCCACTGCCGGGAAATGCACTTGTCTAAACTAATGAATTGCTTACAAACTCCAAGAAAAGATGAAGTTATAAATGTATAGATGATTATCTATTTTATTTGAATCAAGTTCAATAAAACATTTGTTTCTATTCAGATGCAACAGACGTATAAAATGAGCCTGTACTATACATCTAATCACCCCACAGGCCTGATTGCACAGTACTGCTCTTTCTCCACTAGTGGGAGCTAGTAAACAGATGAGCTGAGGTTCTCAGGTCGCTCCAGCTCGGAGAGGTCTTGTTTGAACAGTGTTGGGAACTAACAGTGATTTTATGGGTTTGTTTAAAGACAAAGGTTAAGACGCAGACAGCCAGGTAGATAAACACAGACCGGGTTGAAGAGGCTGGGTATTAAGTTACACTGATGAAGATTGAAAGGACGAGCAAACCAAGAGTCCCAGGATAAATGCACTCATATCAAATAAACAATCAACAAAGCACACAAGTGTGTCTCCGCTGGTCGTCCCTTTGTTTCTCTGCAAACATTGAAGCAGAATTAGCAGGGTGGGTAGGATGTGACACTTGCCCATCGATACTGAGCTGACAGAACATCATGCTAGCAAGTCAGAGTTGCAGTTTTAGCCTCTTAGTTTTTCTTATTTTAGGTTGCGGTTTTTGAAAAGATTAGTCAGAGTAAAGCATCTTTTCATAAGCCAGGAGTACGTCGGCATGAGACCACACACACACACACACACACACACACACAGCCAGGCATGGAAATCCATACCGTGTTACCTGCCTGTGGTCAGTGGTCACACACCTGGCCTATGGCCATGTCCCACAGTCAGTGCCTGTGGTCCTACACACTCACCACATGGGTTAACACACACTCAGTAAAATACTCCTCCACTGAGAATGCCCTGCAGGCCTTCTAAATCTCTCTGAGACAGCCTACCGTGAGGTAATGAGGAATTAGAGGGAAGGAAGGAGGACTAGTGAAGATTTACAGGTTTTAACTCATGTTACTGTCACCCAGGAAGAGCCACAGGCCTTAGGAAATCAACAACAACAACAACCACCTCCTTACCAACACACTGCCTTACAACCACTGGGAGATTTGTAGGGGGCTGGTGGGGCATACCACTCATGTAAAAAAAAAAAGTATTTTTAAATGGATCCCAGTTGATTTGGAAGGACGTGTCACACCGGCTAACCTCTCTCAATCCTCTCGTGTGTTAGTGAGTTATTTTTACCCTTTTCCAATAGCTGGTGATCACTTACCATCCATCCCCAACCTCAGTTTCATCCACTGCCTCATTAGGAAAAACCCTTCCAGAGACTCAATTATTTTCTTTCACCTATCTAAGTTAGTTATCATTTTGACCATGCTGTTGTGGCTCTTGTGTCACATACTCATGTAGAAATTGCTTTTAAGCGGTGCTATGTAGCAGGTGTTGCCTTTTCTGCCTGTGAACTACACGAAAGTAGAAATTGAAGCCATTTCAGCCTTAACTGCCGATAGCTGCCCTTCCTCTTGCAGGATGTTTCTTCCCTAAACACAGTCAGCCTGTCTAAACCCTTGATACTAGGTACTGAGCAAAACACTGTAACCATACTGAATTTAAAAATGTTGCTACATCATCAGGATACTTATAACATATTACATATCACTGATTTTCACAACTGAGAAAGCAGGCATTGGAAAAATAACATTTTATTGAGTATATTCAGTTGTACTATTTCTGCTAAATTGATTTGGTTATGAAGGACTTAATGTAGGTTTCACAGAAGATGGATTCTTTGATTTGGGAAAATGACAGCGTACATGGTTTGTATGTTATATACTATAGCATGTGGGTATTTAGAGTGCATGGCATTAGGATAAAATCAAAATCAACTACTGTACAGAAAGTGGGCGGGTAAAAAGCTACCCATAATGCAACATGAGGTGATTTAAACTGACCAGCATTATCAACATTTGGTCATCGGTACGGTTCAAGTCACTATGTTGATGTTGTTTGGTTAGCACAGTTTCAGTTAAAACCTCCCTTGGCCACTCCTCATTCCAGTCTGCTGCTCCCAGAGGAACTGGAATGGGCTGCAAAAGACTTTGAGATTGGACAATTTCATCTCTCTCTGCCTGCAAGGTCTCTATCACAGATCTTTACAGGCACACGTGAAACTGTTTCATAGCAACATGAACATCATTTCTCTACCAGTGCTGTTGGATGTTTTTGCTGCAGGTTTTTAACTACTACTCCTTGTTTATTGTTTATTTTTGTTTTCTCTTTTCTCTATTATGATTATTATTATGATTATTATGATGATTATTATTATTATTACTACTACTACCTTATTTTTTCTCCATTTCCCCCCAATTCCCCATAGAGGCATTTTGCCCCTGGGCTGCCATCATTGCAAATAAGAATTTGTTCTTAATTGAGTTACCTGGTTAAATAAAGGTGCTAAAAAAAGATGCTGAATGAAATCATTGCTATGACTGAGTATACGAGCAGACAAGATTGTGTTTTGTGTGCAAATTCAATGGGAGCCACAAAGGGCTGCAGCGGAAAAGCAGGGATGGAAATGGAAAGCAGTGACTAGCATTTAATGTTCAGAAACAGAGCGATACTGGAGATGAACTGCATGTACGAACCAATACGACCCTTTAAAGACATTTACAGAGAATGTCCCATGATATCAAGCAATATTGTCTGTTTCCCTGCTTACAGAGCACATACAACCACTGCTGTCACCATCAACTAAGCAAACACACACACACACACACACACACACAGCTTGACTCATTGAAATGTCATGAACATCACCACAGATTTAAAGAACTGATTCACTTGCCAACATATATTCTGACTCACAAAAACCACCATGACTTAACTTTTAAAGCCGTGACTCTCTTTCTCTGAGGTGTCCTGAGCTTTTGAGATCACGGTTATCGGCTGTTTCAGATTTAACTGACGGGTCTTCGCAAAACACTCGCCCGCTGAAAACCTAAACAAACCTCGTACGCCGATTTACATCCTCTACTCTGATCCGAGTACCCTCGGTACACCCTCTTGAACAGGTTGAACAGGATCCGATTGCAAAAGGCTGGCCGGGATCTCTCCGGACATGTGTATGAAATGACCTTTACAATGTTGGACACACACACACACACACACACCATAGAGGGGGTGGTGGTGGGTGGGGAGGGTTGGGATGCACATTGATAATGACAGACAGATTAGGGGGCTCCCTTTCTCAGTTACGACAATACTCCGAGCCATCCAACACAGGGGCCCCCATGTTCAGCGGATGGGCTTACACCCCGGACAGGTATGTACCGTGCAATTACACGGGCAGCTCAGAGCGCGGAGTAATCAGTAGGTGCCGTACCATTAAATAAGGGGGCGGCGGCGCAAACAACTTTAAAGAGAGGCCACTAGTGTCAGGTGTCGGCGGGGAAGATTTACTGCATCTGACTAATTCTTAAACAGAAAGACAGGTGAGGTGCCAAGGTGAGGCAGAGGGAGCGCTGAGGACAGTTGCGGCAGGGAGACAGGGGCCCGCGGTGGGTGTGCCCTGAACATGGGAGAATGTGTGTGGGTGTGCTGACACTTTCAAAAAAAAAAAAATAGGGCAGAGACCAAAACGCATGCATGTGTTGATGTTTGCGTCGATGCCAGACCGTGTGAAATGCGACTTGATTATGTCTGGGGCTGACAAGCGTCATGCGAGTATGTGAGGAGGGAGATAGATAGAGAGAGAGAGAGAGAGAGAGAGAGAGAGTGTGTGTGTGTGCACAGGGAGGGTTGTTTTTCTGTTGTACATGTATGAGGAAGTAAGGTATGTTCATATGAGACACACATGATTAATGCATAGTGTGTGTGTGTGTGTGTGTGTGTGTGTGTGTGTGTGTGTGTGTGTGTGTGTGTGTGTGTGTGTCGTGTGTGTGTGTGTGTGTGTATGTGCGTGTGTGTTGAGCCATGTCTGCAGGGTGAGGTGGAGGCTGATGTTTGGCAGCAGGTCTGGCACGTCTTTCAGGCCCCGACCTGTAAGAGGGAGAGAGAGAGAGAGAGAGAGAGAGAGAGAGAGAGAGAGAGAGAGAGAGGGAGAGAGAGAGAGAGAGGTAGATAGAGACGGAGACATTTTATGATTTCCAGTCGATGCAGTTTTATGATTTCATAGCAAGGAAGTGAGGGAGCAGGTGGGGGGGCTTCCTCATTCTGCTCACTTTGACACTTCAACCTGACACACAGCTGCTGATGGACACATCGGCTGACTTGTGGGCAACCTGCCAGTTCAGTGACTCAGTTTCAGCTGAGGTTTCAGTATCTCAACAGGAATATGTACACATATCTGTTTTTCATGTTCACTTTTTTAAGTTAGGTTTCATTTAGTTTCCATTTTTATTTCAGCGGACTAAACCGTTTTTTCATGCCGAGAGAGTTTTAGTTCCAGTTCACTATTTCAGCCGCGGTCCAGTCCATCCACAACCCCATGTCGGTTCAGCGGGTTATAGTGCGCCCAACATATGAGTTACATTCCAGATTAAGTCAAAACTCCACTGCGGGTATCGTTAGATAAAAGGATTTGCCGAATAATATCCAGATAATACCTGCCCCTGCACAGGAACACTTCTAAAGGGAGTATGTGTCCCCTAAGGCAGTAAATCACTCTACATTGTGTCCATGGTACAAAAGTAATGTTGGAGAGTGTATCAACTCCATAACCTCAAAGGAAATCTCTATTCAATGGCTATAAAGGAACGCCTTGCCCCACAATCGCTGTGGGGCCGGTGGTAGAGAGAGAGAATGGATTAAGAGAGAAAATAGACGGGAGAAAAGTGCAGAGTGTACAGGTGAGGTCCTGTGGCTGCCGAGGTTTGCTCAGCTGGGCTGTATTCTGTTCGGCGGCCCCACCCAGTAACCAAAGGCCAGGATATCTTTCCATTTCACGCTTTTCCCCTCCCTCTCTCCATCCCTCTCTCTCTCTCGCTCTCTCTCTCTCGTATTTGCACAGGTGAGAGGACAGCAGTCCAATAGGTGTGGGTGGGAGACTTGAAAGTCAGGTTTGCCCGGTGGAAAGGAGGCTCACCTGTGGAGGGATGGAGATCTGATGGCAGGGGCCCAGCGTGCCTTTTGTCTGGGGAGACAGACAGCAAACACACAAAAAAAACGAGGAATGCTGTCAATGAACGATCATTAGTCATTATGAGCTGTAACACAGAGGTGCAGGGGGGGGGGGGGGGGGGGGGCATGATGGGATCAAAATAAAGCTTTGAAATAACAGAGTAACAGGGAACACAGCGTCCTATCGGGAGAAAATGAAACCAGAAAGACTCGATAAGAAAGGGAGACATAAAGGGAGGGGATGGAAGGTATAAGAGGGGAGGAGGAGGGAGGGAGGGAGGCAGGTGGGGCAGTGCAGGAGTCACCAGGGTGGGGAGGCTGTGCTCCCAGGGCCAAAAGTTCAGAGTGAGGCAGAGCGAGCAGGTAACCCTAGCCACCATGTGCCAGAGACTCACGTGTTGCTCCCATTGTCTCAGCAGGGCTGGGGCTCGGGTTTCTGGAGCACTGCAAGCTTCCTGGGACCTGGGGACCTGGTGTCTCCCACCCTTTACCCCCCCCCCTGACCACCCCCCTCCCCTAGGCCTGCGCAGGTAAACACACACACACACAATAAGCAAACACACACATAATATGCTAACACACACCAGCAAGCATTAGGTAAACACCAGAGCACATGCGGAGGTGCATTGCTTTAGTATGCACAAGGGCAACACACACAAATCTGCCAAATTGGCAAATGCTCAACAGTTGGTCATAATCAAAGTGTGCCCTTCCTTCTACGTTGAGTTAGGAGGACCCACTCGGCCCTCCCCCCCCTTTTTCCCTCAGAAACACACAGCCATATGTGATTTAATGGTGCCGACTGGAGAGACGTGTCGTAAATCACCGTAATTACGCTTACGGCTTCATTCAAGTGTCAAGAGAGCCTCCCTCAGACATGAGGCAGGATTATCAGACATGAGGATATGTACACCAGAGGCAATTTTCCCTCTCTCTGTCTCGCTTTCTCACTGCTGGAGAATTCTCTGAGACCATCTTTGTCTGATTCCTATCTTCTCCAGTGAAATGATATTCTTTGAGTGTTCGCTCTCTCTCATTCTAGGGTTAGGTAGCAATTGAGTCCAACTTCCTTTCTAGTTTCCTGCCACTGATGTGCCAGCTATATTTGATAATGCCCCGTTTTTTAATAGTTTATACTTTTATTCCTTTGGTTAAGCTGGTCTGTACTTGAAATATGTACCTCAATTTAGTTCACGTTTAAAATTGCAGGCGGTATTAATTGCTGTGACTTTGCAATTGGCGTTGCCAGTAAGAACGGAGCTGGTTCTGTCCTGCTGCAGGCGTATTGTGTGTTCGTGCATTGTAAAGCGATTTGTGCTGACCAGGAGGAACGCCCCATCCATGCAGAACATACCATAACAATCTCTCACACTGCTCTACCCATCTAGTACATGTGTGGCACATACACAAATATGCTGGCAAACAAGAGTTTACTCTCTCTCTCTCTCTCTCTCTCTCTCTCGCCTTCTCTCTCTCTCTCTCTCTCTCTCTCTCTCTCTCTCTCTCTCTCTCTCTCATCCACTACACGGGGACCAGACATGAAGCCCGTCCGGAGCTGAGCGATCACTAAACGCATCAGAGCCCGGGCCATTGTGATGTCATCAGGATTCCATGAGGCCTACACAATGTCCGTCTCCACGACAGCAGAACTCACCCAGCTAAAGGGTACAGGGTGGGGGCTAGTGTGTGTGTGTGTGTGTGTGTGTGTGTGTGTGTGTGTGTGTGTGTGTGTGTGTGTGTGTGTGTGTGTGTGTGTGTGTGTGTGTGTGTGTATAGTCACAAGCCAAACACATTCACTCAGCCAGTCACTCACTCTCATATTCCCTGACCCTAAAAAACACAACACAACTGCTCCAAAGATGGACTGTACGGACAAGATAACACTATTTATTATGTATTATTTATTATTAAAGCTCTTCTTCATTTAGTTTTTAAATCACTAGGAGATCAAACGGTTCAAAATCCTGACCCCAGTCATAACTTGCATCTCTTATCCACATCTTACAGCCAGGTGTACTCAAAACTAAGGTTGGCATCACCCAATTGACCCTCATCATTCCCGTAACGGCTCCATAGATGCTGAGACCCGTGGCCTTGACAGCCGTGGGTCACTCCCTGATTGCTGTTGCCTAGGTGTTCAGGGTAATGGTACCCCATCGGGAGAACAAAAGATCCAGAGAGTTAGTGCTACACAGGCAGCAGTGTGTGGGAACCCCTGCAGGTACATGCAGTCTCGCCTGATCAGCTCATGAGTGCTCCGGCCTCATGCTGAGTGATTCACTAAGATGAGAAAGACCATCGGAGGAAAAAAATAATAAAAAAAAGTGAGTCAGATACAGTGTCAAAGTTATCGGGACGGTAGAGTGAAACCGGATCTTTTTGTGAGAAACTCAGTAGCTGCAGGTTCTTCTTTTAGTGCGTCTATGTAAAAATATGTTAGAAATCAATGTCTGACTCGATGTCTAGACTCTGGCAGTGTAACAGAGCTCAGACAAAATAAATGAGTAGCGTCAGAACATATTAAAGCACACTTCCTCTAACTTTACTACATCAGTTTGCCATCGCATGAGCAGGTATGAACATTTACACACATTTTCTTACGCTCCTCTAAAGAGTTTTTTTCAAAGCTGGAAAACGAACAAAAGTTAGCTTTTTCTCTCCTGCCTTTTTGGAGTGAGAAACCTCTCCGGAGCCCCGGGGGTGTTGTGTGGAGGTGTGAATGCTAACATGGCTCAATCGGTATGCCATAGAGAAAAACAATCCATGCTAATGTGCTCCCACAGACACGGAGTCCAGTTAGCCCAATCAGGGGAGGGGGAATCATCTGGAGTGGAGAGGGGCTCGGAGAAGCCCAGATCAAGCCCCTGATCCCTGATTGCAGCCGTGGGTGATTTACAGCCCCCCCGAGAACAATGACTGCTGCCTGGGTCAGCGCTGATGGAGAGGCTCTGACTGCACCACCAACTCACCTGAGATGCAGTGCACTGATGTACATACATGCACGCGCACACACACACACACACAGACACGCACACCTTATGCTAGCAGGGGTTTGTGTGTGTGTCCCTCACATAGCTATTGGGATTGACCCTGCCAGGTTTTACTCTGTGACCTGAGGAGGCCCCCCGAGGGTTTCCATTTGACCCCCTCTGCTTTTCAATAACAACACATAAACCAAAACAACCCAGCAAGCTACTTCCTATGAACCTGGTACGAGCAAACAGAGAAAAAAGGGGAAACTGTCCTCGGCCTGCAGTGCGGTATGTAAATAGACGGGAAAAAGGGTGAGGTTCGCATGAATGAAGGGGGTTTTCAGATGTTAAGTGTGCATGCGAGGGGAGTGGGAGAGAGGGAGGGATGGGGGATGGGGGGGGGGGGGGTGTCACCGTCGAGAGGAGTTCTCTATAGAGCATCCCTTTCATCTGCCCGGTCCACCTTACATCACTCGGGGGCGGGGGGGGGGGGGGAGAGGAAGGACCACAAGCAAGGAAAGGTCCTCTTCAAAGTGACTCTGAACTGGGAGCATCCACAGTCGGGGGGGCCAAGGAAACAAGGAGCGATCTGAAAAAAAGACATCTCACTGTCCACGAGCGACCTCGGGGCACGACGAGGTCAACAGTCAAGTTCTTTCCGACTTTATGTAAAAAAAAAAAGGTACCAAGGTCCTGCAGCTGCTGTGCTGCCTGCTTAAAAGTAGGATGTGCTCCTACTTGCATGTGGAGACGGTGGCGGTATTAAGAGAGAGAAAATAGCGGGTGAGTGTTAAAGTGGCCGCGGTGCCCCGGGTCCTGTGTGGGAGTCGAGACGCCGGCTTAGACGTGCGTAACACACAGACAAGAGTTTGCTCTCGGCTCCTAGAGTTAGGCAGGTGAGTACATGCACATGTGTTTGTAAGTCCCACCCCCCCCCCCCCCCCCCCTCAAACACACACACACACACACACACACACACACACACACATATATATACACACAGTCAGCACGACCTGAAGTGATCACGCTCGCTCGCATGACTGTGTGGGGGGAAGTGCGAGGCAGAAAAAAAAAAGGATATCAGCTGCAAAAAAAAAAAAAGTTCCTATTTGATGTAATATCAGATGTCGTGTCGGATGAATGGAACCGGTTTATCTTAATGTTTTACTCTGAAGTTTAATGTTGTTAGTAAGTAGAGAGAGAGATTCTTAGTTTGTTTTGTAAACGCCCCGACAGTGAAACAGAGGGGCTTATGGGCCATCCTTAACTAATGCTAGCAATCGGACGCCATGGCTACTGTTGGTAAAAACATCCTGCTGCAGACCTCGGGGGCATGAGTCATAACACCAAAGCCACCGCTTAATAGTTGGAGGATTGAGTTGTGATACGCTCTCCTCTTTCACACTGCTGGGAATACACGGTGTAACTTCCATCGGCCTGTATACTGTACACCCCTGGAGTGGAGCGGGGCGGGGGGGGAGAGGCCTGGTGAGGGTGAGGAAGGAGGGAGGTGAGAGAAGATTTTTTTTTTTTTTTTTTTTAGGGGTGACTAGAGTTTTTGGGGCTGAGTGGGTCTATTTAGCCCCCAGCAGATTGCCCCCACCACCACCACCACCCTCCCTCGCTCCCCTCCTCCTCCTCCTCCTCCTCCTCCTCCTCCTCCTCCTCCTCCACCCCTCTCCTCCCTCTGGCTTTGTGTGCCCTGAGCCCACTCCTCCCCCTTTTGTCACCCGGGCATTCCGCTTTGGTTAGCACACACAATGGGCGCTCAGTGCTCACCCTCCTGACACTGCATTCTGCCTGTGCACCGGGGGAGTGGGCACGGGGAGGGGGGAGGGAAAGGGGGTCTGGGGGTGGGTGGGTGAAGGGGGGGGGGGGTTAAAGGATGACAGCAACTCACCCCATGTGACCAAAATGCCATCAAGTATCAACTCCCCCTCCCCCTCCCCCTCCCCCTTTTTTTTTTTGTCAAAGAACATCGTTCCAACTTCAGCCCATGTCGCATCCACACAGATGGGCAGTAAACTCGGTGCCAGTGGGCCTGGCTGGAGCTCCGCTAGCCAAACAAGCTAACAGGTGTCTCCCACGGCTGACTGGCTATGTTCAAAAACCTAGTATGTGCCCCGGCTACATGTGTGTGTGTGTGTGTGTGTGTGTATGTGTGTTCCCTTCGTCTTCATGCCACTGGGCACACATGCTAAGTGGAATTTTAAGACCTGGCTCCAGGACATTTTTTGTTCCAAATATTAATCCCCCACATCGACACCGGTGAGTGTAAAATTGGCGCGATTACAAGTCTGGGCGCTTCACCGCTTTGACATGTTTATCAAAGGTTTTGGAAGTCGTCCTGGGCTCCGGCAGCTCTGACCCGCTGATGTAATGCCATAGCTTGTCATGTCCCGGCTATGCCTCGCTTATTTTGTAATTACCTGCGCACGCGCACACACACACACACACACACACTGGAGAACCAGATGATGCCACATTTCTGAAAGTGTTGACTCCCATGTACCCAAACTGATGAACACTGAAACACACTCAAGTACGAGAACGGTTTCCTTCCTAAACTTTACAGATAGGACTATTTCTTAATGACGCACACACACACACACACACACACACACACACACACACACAGTGACACAATACAGTCATGATGTGGTGGGCTGAGATACAAGAGAGGAAAGTTGCAGAGGATCTAACTGGAAGCGGGCACAAAATTGAACTCCCTGCTTTGTAAAGGTAGGGAAGCGAGAGACGATTACTTTGTGGTGTATGTGTGTGTGTGTGTGTGTGTGTGTGTGTGTGTGTGTATCTGTGTGTGTGTGTGTGTGTGCATGCGCATGTGTGCGTGGTAGTAGCTCAGAGGCCTTGGGGGGTCAGTTTGAGTTTCAAAGACCCTGCTTGTTCGCCCATATTTCACACCAGGGTGACATCTTAAAGCCTAGACAGGCCTGGTTGCTTCACCCTCTCTTTCACTTTCTGAGAAAAAAGGGGAATTGGGATGTGAGGGTGGGGGTGTGGGGGGTGGGGGGGCACTGAAATATATGCAAATGGTCCCCCAGAGGGGATACGAATTTTATGGGTTTAGAATTTAGTTCAGCCAACCTGAATAATCAAATGTGGGAACAAAAAAAGTGCCCCCCCCACCATCCCGCCGCCACAACCCCATACCTCGGGCTTCCACCCCCTCAACCTCAGGCCTCATCTCTCCTCCCTCCTGCCAAGTCCTCACATAAGAGGAGCTCAGTACGTCCAAACTCTTATTAGGATCTCCTTACGGGGTAGGGGAAGGGGAAGGGGAAGGGGAAGGGGAAGGGGAAGGGGGGGGAAAACGAGGGAGGGCGGCTGAGGAGGAGGAGGAGGGGGAAGAGGGGCTAGTGTACCTGATCAGGCAGAACTGCCGGCTCCTGATTACGACACAATTTTCCCAGCAGGCCTCCCCCAGCCTCATCCTGCTTCTGTGAATATGGAGCGCGGGGCCAGCCAATCCCCACGGCGCTCCCTCTCGTCTAATGGCAGAATTAAGACCGTTTAGAGTGATTTCCTCAGCCTTCATGGTCGCACTCTAAAAAGAGACGAATCTCTTTTTCTTTTTTTTTTCCCCCCTTTTTGCGCCGATTTTACAGTGTGGGGGGTCTGGCATGCAACGGGTGAGAGAAAAGTTCTACATGACTGAACATAACAGTACAACAGGTGGGGAATCGGGGGGCAGGGACTCGGCAGAACACGACGGAGAACATTTTTTTTACTTGCGTTAAACCAATATTTCACTTTGGTAGGACACGCGTGTGAATTCATGAACAATTAACCGCAAACAGTAGCTTCCCTTTTTTTTTCTGTAACTCTGGAAATGTAATCTAAGAATCATAACACAAATACAAAATCATGTTTTGGAGCTCAATAACATATTTTTTATTGTATTTTCAATCTAAATGGCCTATTTATTGTTTCAGATTATGGTTTATTCAGCTGCTGTGTGTACATGCATGAGTGAAACAATACGGGTGCAGGAACAATCGGATCAAATGTTCTTTATCTTTAATTCTCTTGTTTTTCTATGACTCAACTCCCACATTATTCTTGGAGATATTGCACATTTTTTACTCGAAAGGTCACGCTCCGCACATAAGAAACGGTAACGCATGTGTGTGTCTCGTTGGAGAGACACCAGGGGTGGAGTTATAATACGACGGCTGAAAAAAGGGAACAGCGGGCTGCTGCATAGATGCTGGATGGATTGAGGAAGGTTTACTTTTACACTGGCGAACAATATGAAATCAAAATGTTGCTGTAGTTCATATTAAAGGGAAACGAGAGTTTAAAAAAAAGGTTTCAATGTTGTACCCAGGGTAGCTAGTTACACGAATGGCTGACTTTATAGACACACTATAAAGATATTCTACTAGTAAAGTATCATTTTAAACATAATAAACCACGTTATTTTCAGTAGATGGTCAGACACCCGTTCATTTAACACTTTTACATGCACTGCCAAAATACAGCGAGGCCTGCCAGGGGCTGCAAGCTGATCATGTGTCAGATCAAACTGATTGGCAGTGACACCGACCCAAACAGGTTGTAAATCTGGACGCAAATCTGCTTAAACTCACTCCTGCTATGTCAGACTGCATCACGTCAAGCCCATCCCTCTGAGGTGTAGCGCAGCGCTGCAGTTTGAACCTGTTGCTTTTGTATTTCCCAGTGCTGTCTAATGGTTCCCCGCCCCCCCCCCCCCCCCCACACACACTTTTCCTCCCACCTCCAGTAGACTCAAATCCTTCAGCTTTATTGCCCAGACTCAAGGGCTGCAGGTGCACGGGCCACAAAAGGGGGGAGAGGGGGCGAGGGAAGAGGGGGTGAGGGGTGGGAAAGAGAATGGTCAGTCGGGGGGGGGGGGGAGATAAGAGAGGAAGGAACAGAGCCACCCCCCCCACCCCCGCACCACCACCACCCCCTTTTTCCCCTCCTGGTTTAACCTCTACCACCCCCACTCCCCCACTCCCTCCCCCCCCAAAACCCCTGCCCCTACCCCCAGTACACCTCTCTGTTTTGCTCGGCTGCCTTGCCACATGTGAGAGGAGTGCAAACAGCGAGTGGTGCCGCCTGGCGCTACCAGGCCTTCCCCGGTGTGTGTGTGTGTGTGTGTGTGTGTGTGTGTGTGTGTGTGTGTGTGTGGCAGGGGCCAGGGGCCAGGGGGCAGGCGTGGGCAGGGCAGCCATGCAGGCGGGAGTGGCCCTTTCTTCTAAACCAGCAGAGGAGCAGTAATGACTCTGAGCTGCAGCTGTGCCCACTGAGGCCTGGCCCTCACCTTGCCCTGCGCCGGCCCCTCTCAGCCTCACCTCACCACCCCTCTGCCACCGTCCCCTGCACCCTGCACCCTGCACCCTGCATCCCTGCACCCTGCATCCCTGCACCCTGCACCCTGCACCCTGCACCCTGCACCCTGCATCCCTGCATCCCTGCACCCTGCATCCTGCACCCCTGCACCCTGCACCCTGCATCATGCAAACTGCGAACTGCGATCGCGGTGTTTCTTTCTCCGCTGAAATCAAGATGGGTGATGAGACAACAACTACTAATAGTACTGCTTCCACACAGTAGTTGATGTTTTTTTTTCTGTCCGTATTCTCCAGCAGCAACAAATTGGATTTTGTAAATGTGTAAATAAATCGGTGCATTTCCCTGCTGGCTGTTGAGCTGAAAAAATGTGACCCCGTCAGAGCCGGACAGAAATCCAGTAATCAAACACGGGTTAAAAAAAACCAAAAACAGCCTCTTCATCATCAAAGAAGCTGTGAGGCGTTGTTTTAGAAGAATGGCGGTTTGCGGTTCGAATGAGTCACAGATTTTTTTTACGAAGCGTGAGTCAGAGGTATACAACTGGTGGTGCAATACCAGAGGAAACACCTCGCCGGAGAGAGGAAACATCCGTCCATACGAGAGTCGACGGGCCGGGTCCGAGAGCCGACGGCCCCTCAGGCTTCCACGTATAGACAAAAAGCCATATTAGTTACCTGTATCAACTACTGCAACATGAACACAAGTGTACATACATTATCTCTCTCTCTCTGTCTTTCTCTTTCTCTTTCTATTTCTCCCTCTCTCTCTCTCTCTCACACACACACACACACACACACACAGGCAAACCCGTCCTATGTCACTGGAGCTCTCCCTGTGCAGAGAACACACCCTCGGGGACAGGAATAACAGGCCACTCCGGAGCACGAGGACATCCGAGACACAGTGGCACCACACAAGCACGGTGACTCCTTAACGTCTCCTTATCTCCATCCCTAATCCCCGGGCCGCTGCGCCGTCAGCTACTGTTTACACCCGCCGCAAGTCAAGAGGAGGAGAAGCGGAGAAGTTCTCCATTTTTTTTTTTGGGGGGGGAAACGCCGAAAAAAAAAAAACCCACAGCGGACGGAGGATCCACAAGTGTGACGGGAGCCTCGCTGTTCAAAGAGGATGGGAATTTACATGACAACTTAGGAAAAATGCTTTTTTATTACTCATTCATCCCCTAAATCACTCCCCCCCCCCCCGGCTCCTTTTCCTCTTGCCCGAGCTATTAAATCACCATCTTGACCCCGTGACCCCCGGGACCGCCGCCATAAAGAGCCCCCCTGCGGGTCAGAGGCCTGATTGTAACATTTGAATATGAAATGGCCTCGGCCGGGCCTGGAAACAGCCCCATCCACCGAGACACAGGCTGACCCCCAGGAGAGAGAGAGAGAGAGAGAGAGAGAGGCCTGCCTGGCCCTGGAGGCTCCTTCTTCCCTCAGTGTGGATTTACTTGGACTTGAGAGGCAGCGAGAGAGGGATGAAGACCCGGGGGGGGGGGGTGGCATAGCCGAGAGAGAGGGAGTGTAGGGGGTAGGGGTTGAGCGAGAGTGAGGGAGAGGAGAAAGAGAGAGGGCAGACATTTGAATAAGACAAGAGGCAATTGGTGTTTGCATGACAAAGGAGCCCGCCATCTCCCCTGATTGGTGTCACAACACGGCACTAAAGCCATGCAGGCCCCCCGGGGTGGGGTGATGTGTGGAGCACAGGCATGTTTATGCATCCAAGGTGTGATATTAGGGAGGGATCGCGGGGGGGGAACCCCGTCGTCAAGTTTCGGCGTTAGACTGAAGATGCGAAGTGTACGTTTTCTTTAAAGAGGAACACGTAACATAACACTTTATTTCTACAGGCCTTTTCAAAATAAAGTTACAAAATCAGAGAAAGTAAAAGCCAAAGTGATGAAAACAAAAGGAATGAATCAGACGAGGCGATGAGGATAAATGAAGTGAAAGTATCTCAGAAAGGCTTTACAATAAAAGTTTTAAGAAGTGATTGAAAGAGGATGCTGACTCTGCCAGTCTGAGCTCCTAGGAGCCCTGACAGCAGAAACCCGGGTCACCTTTAGTCTTGGTCAGAGGAGCCCCGCCTGAGGAGCTTTTAAGTAATGGAAGAAAATCAAACAAAATATGAATTTCTCTCTATATGGATTAAACTTAAAGTATATACACACTGATCGGTGCAACAGGAGAGGCGTTGAGGCTGGCCAATCTTATAGAACATGTTAGAACGTTTTCTCTTCCTTATCTCTGGACAGGTATCATCCCCCGTCTCTCACCTGTGGGCCTGGCTAACTATCAGACCTCCTGATAGGCCCAGACAGGGCAGACAGGGCATATTAATGTTCCCAGAGGTGTGAACAGCTCGCTAACCCCCCCCCCCCCCCCCTACCCCTCCTACCTCCCCTAACCATTGTCCCCTGCTGGGCTGTTAGCGGGGCTATCAGCTACTGCAGGTGGAACCCTGGCACCACCGAGTCTTGACCATCCGGGACGGTAGATCGACCCGTCCACCCCCCCTCCTTAGGTTTCACGGGGGAAGCATGACAATACGAGCGCGGAGAGGAGAGAGGGAGGGGATCATACGAGTAGGAAAATTCAAGGGCTGTGCTGTGTGGGGGTGGGGGGGTGGGGGGAGGATTTCACAGCTCGATAAGTTTGGACAATTTATTTACAATCCCCATTATTGCGGCTCCCGTGAGACGAGGTGTCTGCATACATGCGGACACTCTTTCACAGAGATGGAAAACGGGGCCGCGCTGCAGATTAGCCACTCGGGGAAAAAGCCACGCACAAACTCTTAAGGAACACAAGGAGGCGTAGGAGAGGAGGGGGACCAAAAAAAAAGAGGAGGGATGAAGGGAGTGAGCGAGGTCACACACACACACACACACACACACACACACACACACACACACACACCGTACACACACACACACACACACACACACGAAGCGACCCCCTGCGGACAAAGCCTCCACAGGCTCATCTGGGCAGTGCCGGCCCTCGGGGGGAAACACACCTCCGGGAGAGATAGCCTGACTAACTCTCCATGGCAACTAATCAATAAGTGACAGAGTGAGTCAGGACTACTGACCCGCCAGCTGAGTGTGTCCCACCTCTCCCCCCCCCCCCCCACCCCCACGTTCCCAGGGTTACACACCCCCCATAAACCACACACACACACACACACACACACACACACACACACACAGAGAGACTACACTAAACCACTATACACCTCCATGCTGACCAGGACCCCCGCGAGGAGGAGGAGACATGTTTGGTTGTACTTGTATGTGTTTAAGTGCACGTTTGTGTTTGTGCTCATCCCCTCATACTAATATGTGCAAGTCTGTGCATGTTTGTTGTTGTTTGTGGTGGTGGTGGGGGGGTGTGTGGGAGGTGTGTGGGGGGTGAGTGGGGTTAGGTTATGTGGGTGCTGAATGAACACGGCTCCTGACAATAGCGGCGTGATCAGAGGGCTGCTGATGGAGCCCGAGTCGCCACACCGCCATTGTGTATCTGTCAATCTGTGTTCCTTCTCACTGTCCTCCACCAACGCTAATCAATATCTGTGGCCTAGATGAGGGGCCTAATCTGCCCTCACACCCCCCCGCCCCCCCCCCCCCCCCCTGCACCACATTGTCTTGCCACAATCCCATACTCAGCTCACTGTCCCTAGGCGTTATGTATGTACCTCACCATACACTTGGCCTCGTTTTCCTGGGCCTCCAAGACGGGTCAAAAGTGGGGTCATAACTCTAGTTTAGCGGATGAAAAGCCTCGCCGCATGCTCCAGCGTTCAGAGACAAAGTAACGCGAGGCCGCAAGAATCGGACCATCTGCGGCGGGCCACGCTTTTACACTCGAGAGCCTCGCCTGGCGCCCGGGCTTCCCCCCCCCCCCCCCCCCCGACGCACATTAGAGCCAACCATTTGTATGTAATTGCCCTTACAGGTTATTCGGGAGGAAGAGTCTTACTCTGGTTTCGCCTTTGTCCGCGTGTCGAACAGATCGTGCCTCAAACCACCTCGCGACTACACTCTCTCTCTCTCAAAAAAAACAAAAAAAAACGAGTTCAAGTGAATCTCAACGGCGCTCAAGAAATCCAACTGAGGTGAACGACGACGTGGAAATTTCTCCCATTTTCAACTGTCCGTGTGATTTGTGTTTGTTTTGCTCGGGGACAAAAGAGAGAGGGTAAGCCTGCCTCATATTATTTGACAAGTCTCATATTCACACGCACCTGCCGGGCCAAAGTCAACACACCTACGAGAGTCAGACACCTTAATGGATGAGCCTCGCATTTAAAAAAAAAAAAACCTAAGCGTGGGGTAAACCTGAGAGCCGGCGCGTTGACATGTTTTTGTATGTGGGATCGGCCCACTCCGCAGTGTTATTGATGAGAGGTAAACCCCCCCCCCGGTGTAGCGCTACAAGAGGTCACCCGGCCACATCACAGCTGACTCATGTGTGTGGCATGTACGGTGAAGCGTACAGGTCGGGGCAGCTGTGCTCGGTAATTTCCCGTCTTCTCTGACGACGGGTGAAGAAACTGGAAAATCTGACAACCTTGTGAAATCATTTTAAAAAGAATACACAGATGAGATCTCAAATGGTTGAAAGATTAGATATGTTAGCATATTTAGTCCAACCAGGCTGAGGAAAACAGGTATACGTCTCCCAGCTAACCCTTCACCTGAGAGTCCATACGTCAGATCAAAGGCAAACAGGATTATCTGTTTAAATCGAACGCGTTGAGAACAAATCCTACATTACACAATACTAAGAACACGCAGTTCCCAGAATATCAAACCTCACTTGTTCGGTTGGGTTTAAACCCACACCCTACCCTATATAGCTTGCGTGCCTGAAAAGTCTACAAACCCTTAATTCAAATAATTTACCTTCCCCAACTGACATCAATGCAAGGAACTGGCTCCTGGGCCCACGCTATTTCGAGAGCGGCGGCGGCGCTCGCCTTTGAAGCATTTCCCACTCTCGCATTCTTTGCGGTTGTGTAAGGGCATGACGATCTAACCACAGCTATCATTAACAAGACATCTGCATTACGGGGGCAAAGCCTGTCGGCGCTCGGGGGGGTGGGGGGGGGGGGGGGGGGGGCTGAAATTGAAAGCCGGCGATGGCACTTAAAAGGGTATAAAAAAATGTGTCAAATGTGATTTTTTTTCTAGTGTCCTCTAGTGAGTGAGTGGGGGTTTTTGCGTGGAGTGGAGGAGGCTTGGAGAGGGACGGTCGCGGCGGTAGAGAGGGGACGGCTCTCTGCGGTGGGTCAGCCCACGAAAAGCCCTGACCCCCAGGAGGATTTGATGCCATTTTCCCACGCGGGGAGCCGACCTGAGAGGAGCTCGTTAACAACATCTGCCCCAGTTCAGAGGAGATTAACCCCCAACCCCCAACCCCTCCACACACACACACACACACACACACACACCCCTCTGCTGTCAATCTCGTACCTCACACCACAAGTCTCACCGCTCTGGACAGGCCCTGCCCAAGCTGGACCGGCCGCTCTAGGGCCCCTCCAGGCCTCCTGCAGATCCCAGCCACAGCAGATCAATACAGCCCGGCTTCGGCACGCACTAGTTAATACAGTATCTTGGCCTGTTTTTGTTTTTTTTGGTTTTTTTGGTTTTTTTTAAGCAACGTCGGTGGAACCATTATGACATCTCATCTGTTACGCGCAAACTATGTCGTCGGGTGACGTCTACTAGACTATTCAATCTGTTCATCAGAGGAGGATCCAGATTTGAGGTCGAGATTAGGTGGTGTGTGTATTTTTGGAAGAAGGTGTGTCCCCCCCCCCCCTCCCCCCCCCCGGTTGAAGTTGCCGAGCCAGTCGAGCAGACGGGTTCGTGATGTCACCGACGTCAGTCTGTCAACCGCATTTTTAGGATGACTTTTCCACTCATCACCGCTGATGTAAAAGGCACTCCATTACACACTCGACGTACCTTTTACCACTTTGTTCACATGCTTGCTAGGAGACACGGAAGTGGCAGGGCATGTCTTGACATAATATGAGGGGAGAAAACGAGGGGAAAAACAGGATTGACTGATATTGTTGCCTTTGGCGCTGGTGCTCTGAATCCACAGCCTTGCATACACTGCAAACACGCAGTCACATACGTACGCACGCATACACACACGGTGGCAGAATCCACCGGGAATCTGCTGAATCCGTCCTACGGGGCCTATAATTAGGTTCGTTTTTTGGAGGGGAGGTTAAACAAACAGGGCCCGTGAGGTCATACGCAGATGGAAGTGGGGATATGCCTGCACTTGCTGAGTGGGCACAGAGCTCCACATGACAGGAGAGAGAGAGAGAGAGAGGGAGAGAGGCCCTCCGGGCGCTCGGCAGGGGGAGAGGGAGGGAGGGGGGGGGGGGACCCTAGCCCAACACGGATGGCCTCACTGCCAGAACATTCAAACACGATCAATAGCCACGCAGAGCCTATACACCTTTCTCCAAACACACACTTTCGCCCCCAAATCATCATCAGTAGTAGGCGTGCAATTTCTAGAAAAGCAAAATCCCAGCGGTCATGTGGGGGGAAGATGAGCTTTTCTGGATAGATTATCGGAGGAATGTGTTGCTGTATTGAAATGGTAAAACTCAAAACAGTGCTCGCGTCATATCTTAAATCGGAAGCCTTCACACTCTTCTGGAAAAGTAGCAGGACTTATTTATCAAAGCAGCTGTGAAGTTTGAGAGCATTCTGGGGGGGGGTTACGCCATAACTTTCTGATATAGTGCACATTTTGACAAATAACACAAAACCATTACTCTGCCCGGCCCACAGCAAACAGCGCTGACACAGAGGAGCAGGAAGAGAAAAGCTGCTTAATTGCAAAAAAATGAGTTGGAGAGTGTGATTAGGTGACGGGCGGCTGCTGGCGCGCTAGAGTGACTTAAGACCCTGTCAGTGAATGCAGGGAGGTCTGGATAATCTTTCCCTCCACAAAGGTGCGTCGGGCTAATCCAGGCCGCTGTGCTGAGCTGTGGATCAAATCTTGCAGGGAGTGTGGGAAGGCCAGCAGGACCGCCACTGCTTCGGCCCTCTTGGTGGCCAGGGCTTATTTATCCCAAGGTACTTTGCAATAGCAGGCCTGTCTCTTTTTCAAAACGCAGTTGCCGTATTAGGGTGTCAGCCACAGCATGTATGCTCAGGGACTAGGGGAAATATCCCTGACAAGTTTTTATGAATGAATGCAATGTATTTTCACTACCATTTGATGAAACATAAGATCCACCTTCAGTCAGCCCTAATAGAGAACCAACCCAGAGATGTGGATTGGTCACCATGGTGCACAGAAATTGTGTGGACCTGTAATGACAGACCAAACAGGAAAATACCTCGTCAATAAGCACAGTATTGTTCATTTTAAAAACTCAAGTCATTTATTTACTCATATAGTTTATTCTGTTTGTCAAATAAAATGTCACCAATTATAATTTGGCACAGCAAGATTGACATACAATACAAATTACATTTATAAAACTTTAACAGAAGTTCAAGAAAACATCTCTAGTATTTTATTGGTCTTTCATAAAATATAAAAACCAGCAGAAATGGGAAGTGATGTGATGGTTATACTCTTTGCTGTCAGTTTTTTGAATCTCTAAAAATATCTATAATATAAATATAACCTACGCAAATTCTTTAAATAAAATCATAAAATGTGAACAATGCCTTCATATTGACTGTGGCACCTGTGTTGATGACAGCCTGTGGACTCAAATAAAATGTATAGTCTATCAACTAAAGTAAATATTGAATCAGGTTCAGAATGAATTGGTTGAACTTAACAGCGCGAGGAGCTAGAAGTATTAACGATTAGATAAAGCAAGAACAAATACAGCTTTCTTTTTCAGCAATTACACATTAAGAAACCATGTTAAAGCTATACACTATTTATCTAGAAACTTCAAAAACCGATGATAAAATATATTTGCAGTCCAACAATATTGCCATGATAAAAAGAAAAGCCAGGAATGAAATCAAAAAGTTCTAGAGATTTGGGTTTAATTATATTCATTTCAAATAAAAAATAATCTAATAAAGAAATGTGTGTTTTAAGCCGTGAGTCAATAAAAGCCAAACGAAAGGCAAACAAATCATAACTCGTTCACTATAATGTAATCAATACTGTTTTGGGGGCTTCTGGGAGAGTATAAGGGCCCAGTTCTTGGTAGAGCCTGTCGCTATCAACTAACTTAAAATCCTAAATGTTATCAAATTGGAAAGATTACGTGGAAATTTAAGAATTAAACTCTTGTGTACAAACTGCGTTGTAGTGTTAAAACCATTTTGTTTGGAAATTTGGGCTAGTCAAGATCAGACCTATTCACTCAGTGTGTTTAAGCTCTCGTTCTTCACACTTGGTTTGACACATCGCCTAAGATAATCACTTTGCTTTTCAATTTTACGCTCAGTTCATTCTTAGGGAGGCATCTCACATATATACACTTGACAGATTTTTTACCAATCCAGCTCACTAAACGGGCAGGTCCAATTTCCAAGTCACATGATACACACAAAGAAAGAGTCACAAATCATGTTTCGTACAAATTTATTCAGCATTTAAGAATAGAGGATGGTCTTAAAATAAGTAGAAACGTCAGTTTAAATAAACCTTTTCGTTCATGATATGAGTAAACGTGACACTGTCAAAACTATCACAGAACAGAAAATTTCACAGAACCAAATGGAACATTCACGTGACAAACAAGGGTTCACAAGCTAAAAAAAAAATTAAAAAAAACATCTTACTATAAATAAAACTTGCGCTTGCGACCCGCACAGTCTTAACATTTTATTAAAACCTAGGTCTTGAGGGGAAAATAAAAGACTACAAAATTTGGACAGCCGAGACAACTGGCATTCTACAAATTAAGTGTAAACATGTATGAACCAACTCTCCATCCAACTTTTCTGAAATACACAGCCTTGCATGAGGCCACATGCCTTTTCATAGAGAGAAAATATGGCATTATTTAAAATATAGAAGTCCAATTCTTCTACAGAAGTTGATTGCTTACACTTGTGATAAAAAGCCTCTTGCAATGCAATTTACTCTGATGGTCAGTTTCGGTCCATGATATGTAGTCTTAATGCTTTAAAATGGACAACTCAGAGATATTGAGATAAAATAAACTTGTTTTTAAACAAAACTACCGAACGTCGTTTCTTTAGCAACCAAAATGTTCAAGTATCCGAAGTACTTTAAAGTTTGAAGTCTTTTATTTTAACTTTCAGATGTGGGTTAGGGGTAGAGTCCCATTGACGCCAGTCCCTGCGGTCTGATAGTGCGGATGGACGCTGTGTAACCGGCTGGTCTGCAGGGAGGAATGGTCTGCGCTGTCCCCACCGGGAGGCAGGTACATGCTTATCATATCCCTCAGGTCCCCCAAACACGCCCTCTGAGAGTGGGACGTAATCGCCGGTGGTGGTGAGCTTGGCTCGGTCTTGCACACGGATGCCATGGAGCTCAGACCCATGGCGCTGGTCTGCTGCGTGTAGGCTGGAGACATGCTGTACGTGGACGCTGCGTTCATGTAGGTCTGCGCTGAAGACATCATCGGGTACTGGAGCCCTGCCATCTCATATCGGTGCATCTGCTGGATCTGAGGGCTGTTCATGCTGTGATGCTGAGGGTAGGCCAACTGGTCCTGCATGAGGGAGTAAGCACTGTTTGTCCACCCATTCATGTGAGCATAACTGTCCATTCGCTGCCCCACCGAGACGGCGTTGTTGACAGCGTTGGCACCTGGTGCCAGCAGTCCCCCGGGCAAAGAATACTTGTCTTTCTTGAGCAAGGTCTTGGTCTTCCTGCGGGGACGGTATTTATAATCCGGATGCTCCTTCATGTGCATAGCGCGTAGACGCTTGGCCTCGTCGATGAATGGCCTCTTTTCAGCGTCGGTCAGAAGTTTCCAGTCAGCCCCAAGCCGCTTGCTGATTTCCGAGTTGTGCATTTTGGGGTTTTCTTGTGCCATCTTCCTCCGCTGTCCCCGGGACCAGACCATGAAGGCGTTCATTGGCCGCTTCACCCGGTCCTGGTCGTTGGCACTGTTATTCTTTGCGCCCGGCACCGAGCCCGAGTTGGACTGCGGGAGCGGGGTCTTTAACTCGGTTTCCATCATGTTATACATTCAGGCGACTTTTAAGGTTCACTCACTGGCGCGTAAAAAAAAAAGTTCACAATCAAAACACCGCCAAAAAGATGAGGAGGTAGAGATACTGACCAGTCTCATAAGAGGGGGGAAAAAAAGTTCTGCCCAAAGAAGCGAATGTGTCTGCAGGTGCCTCTGGTTTCTGTCCGCTGAGCGCTGCTGTCCTCTCCACGGCTCTGAAACAGAAGTCTGCAAACTTGTTCGCCAGGCTCATCTGTTAATAGTGGCCGGACCATGTGATTTGGAGTGACAGCATTACAATGAGGAGCTTCCAACCAATCACAGCCCAGCTCCCACATCCACCGTCTAACGAATTGAGTTGGACAGCGCTCTGTTTTGGTTAGAGTTATGGGAGGGAAGAGAGGTAAAGTTTTAAAACGCACAGTTCTACAACCTAGGCATATATGAAACTTAAACATGGTATATGTACAGTCGGATAATGGTGCAGATGTATTGGGCTTCGCACAAAAGTAGCAAACTAGAAGTGCAGCCAACTCATTTTTGTGAGTAAATTGCGGCGACAGCAAACTGTAATCTCATAATTTATTTTCTAAACAAACTAATTCTAGAAAAATCCTACAAATTCGTGTTTTGCTCGATGTGTGACTCGGCGAAGAACCCGGTTGCATAACTCGCAAAGCGTTAAACAAGAAGGTAATTTACAAATGGTGTAAAATGATTGCTATTAAATTTAAATTAATTGTAGTGTGTGTGCAGCAGACAGAAACATGTCAGTAACTTCCTTACTACAGATTGCGGGTCCCAACAGGCCAAAAACGTCAAAACATTGAGTGCAAATATTACGACCAAATCATATCGGAATAAACGCCACTTCCTTACATATTTTTTTCATCGTTACCGGAAATTAAACTCCATTTTTCCTAATGGGATGAGGTTATTTGTCAATCACAGTAATGCCACAAGACATTTGATAATTGAAGCCACCGATGCAACACAAATCAATCAATTACAGTTTACTTAGCCAGGAGTTATTACCAAAACACAGAAGTTACGATGCAATAGTCCAACAAATCGAAACGTACATATTTTAATTGTTTTCTTTTAAGTGTCTCAAAAACATTTCCACGGATTTAAACCCTCTCCTCACAACTTTGTCAGTCTGCATTTGCGCTGAACACTGCAAAAAAAGTCTTAAGTGTAAAAAAAACAACAACTATGAATGAGATAAGTCCGCTTGTTTCAGTGTCATTATATTGAATCGAGGCAGAATAAGGCAAATTACTCCACTGATTATATAAAGAAAACGACACTTGATTCAACAAAAACCTCCAAACAAGTTGATCTGTGTTGGAAACCAGTGGACTCATCTCACCCAACTGTCAAGGTTTCATCTATTTTAAGAAAAAAACAAGCCTCTTCTGCTAGACTGAATGTCGTGTTAATTGGATATGTTTGCAGCGTAGGGCGCCCACTGCAGTCATGTAATACATCAACGACCTCTTGTGGAGGGGACGGGCCATCTCCAAACGAGGCCCTGGAACAAGTTTGTTTTGAGGCACGAACAGGCCGGTGGTGTCAGCGATACCTCGTCGTTAAATCCCACAGCTACTGTCCGCTGCCTCGTTTTCCCTCCGCGGTGCTAATGGTTATTAAAATGATTACCGTGGAGGCTTGTTTAGCATGTGTCTCCTTACAAACGACCCGAAGCGCTGCTTTGCAGTTGAAACCAATGGCTCCACAGGACAAACTTCACACCTGCTAATGATTACGGGCGCGTCGCCCATCGAAAACGTCGATTAACACCTTGAGCATTTAAAGGAGCTCTCTGGGGATTGTCCTGTCGTGTGCACTTGAGAGGATTTTCACCTCTGTTTTACTTTAAAACGACGAAAATGTACTGTACTGCACGTTGGCACGGGGCAGTGAGTCCAACTGAAGGACTAATATTTCCACAAGCTATTACATATCCTGGATAGATTATCCAAGGAAATGTTAATTAATTTGAGTCCAGATTTGATAATGTATTTTTTAGCATGGGAAGAAAAGATCAAACAAAAAAAACGCCATATCTAGAAAAATAAAATGACATGCATTCAAGATCAGTGTTCCCTCTGAGGTTATTGTTTGATGAGCTCCTCTTAATAATGTATCACATTGGCCGTATCTTTTATCAGTCATGCATCCACTTTGTAAGCCAGAAATGAAGCTAGTCGATACAGGCGGTTTTGAAGTTTTGTTTTGAGTAGAGATAAAAATCCGTTCAGGTTCAGTGAAAATAAGTGCGTCATTGTAGATTGTTTTAAATGGAAATAGGCTATAAATACAATTATAGGCGTAGTTATCTCCTCAAGTCAGGCTTATGGCTTAAAGCACAACAAACAAAATAAGCCTCAATAAGAAGGCGTAAATAACAATAAAAATGTTTATTATCCTTTATGTAAGACTTTTTAAATCACATACAGACCTAGTTAATGTGACCGCACATATATGTGACAAATAGCTGAATGAAGCCATCATTTTCACTCATATCTTAAACAGGAAAAATATAGTTCTAGCCTGTCTGTCAGTCGTATAGCTCTAGTTAATCAGCTGAAAAGAGACATCACTTCATGAATTTCATTTTCATGTTCAATGGGGCGTTATAAACAGAGCAAGGGCCACAAAACTAACGTCCAATTAGTAGTCGTCTAATTCTCAGAGACCAGTTATTTGTTTATCTGGGTAGATCTAAATACTGATCCGCTTGTAATCTTCTTATGGAAATTGACTAGTAACGGGAAAAGGAAAAAAACAGAAGTAACCCGGGGTTCGGTAATGAGGGCCTCCGCGCAGCTAATTTCCTAATTAAGGAACGGAGGACCACCAGCAAAGCCTGCTACGCTTCAGCCACAGCAAGCTTCATAGCCCAAGGGGCTCTCAGGGCGCACGGCTGCAGATTCACACTGTTGAATGTGGGAAATATGTGGCTGTCCTAATAGGGTGATATAACCTGTATGTGGCCAGGTCGTCTGTAATGTTTTAGATAGACTTTTTCTGAGAAAACGCGAAGGGGCCGTGGTGCATGTGTTGCGTGTATGAATGAAAAGAAAATATTCGCACAACATCGAATTCCATAAGAAAATCAATTTTGGTTATATTTATATCTATATAAGATACACGTCGAAACACAACTGAAAATAATATATAATAATCAAGACCAGGTTATTTAAAAGCCAATGCTTCATTTAAAACCGACTGTATTATTGCAAGTTAACATTTAGCATTAAAACCGATAACTAAATTTAAAAAGAAGACAATAAATAACTCAATAGAGGAGAGGCTCTGCAGATGCAGAGAAGGGCCTATAGGTTATAGCATGGGCCTGGGCTGTTATCCTAAACAAAAAGTAGCAACAATATCTGCCTTTGGGGAATTAAAACCCATTATATTTGACTAATTGACACAAAACTGCATAAATCCCACCTCTGAATGCAGTTAATCTGCACAATGCCTGCATGCACGGATCTGTGAATAGAGCTTTGGTCAATTTGAATTAATGACGGACAATGTGTTGAGATGAGCTGCAGACGCACAGAGAACTTTAACATCCCATTAGTATATATAATATCCTATTACAGAGAGGTATATTACAAGGCATAGACGCGTTTCTCTTGTTAATAACTTTCTGATAAATATTTTTCTGAATTATTTTTACGTTTACTGTGTGTATGACTGCATGCCCGTTTAGCCCACATTTATCGGTCTGCTCTTTTTAATTGACCCCACACAGGACAGGAATACACTTTGGCGGGGAAAGTAGCACCTCAGACCAACTATAAAACATTACTTCAGATGTCCGTTTAAACCCCACGACCTCTAGAATCAATAACTTTTTTGTCTCAGCTCAGTGACTGCGGACAAGGCCTTTGAGAAACAGTAATTAACAAAGAATGGGTTTTCAATTACAGCCACAATAGAGACTGTCTCATTAAGATTTGCATGATTTTTGGACCAGGAATGCAAATGAAGATGCAATTTAAGCACGGTCTGCTGTTCCTATTGTGTCGCGTGAATGGCTGCGTCCTCCCCCCCGGTTCAACACAGGTAAAATAATATTCACGGGTCATTTAAAGGAATAGAAGTAGTGCTATTACCACCTCTGTGTTTCACAAAGTAGCATTGCTGACGTTAATTTGACTTATTTGAACCGTAATCGTTGTCGTTGATAAAAAAAAAAAATACTTAATACAAAAATAGGTTAATGTGTTTAATGTCTGTGTGCAGCAGAGTCATTACTGCTTGAGGGATCGTTTTACTCTATCAGCAGCCAGAGATGACAGTTTAGGCCCACTGCTTGTAGTGATATCCTGTTTTATTGAACTTTTAAGAGATACATTTTACAAATGCAATCTTATAAAACGGTTCATTAAAACTGTCTGTTCATTTCAAAAAATATATATCAGGCTGCTATAAAATAAATCAGCTGTAAAAAAAAAAACAGACTTTTCTTTTGTGGAGACTTGTTATTGAGTGCTGCTTTGGAAAATGTACTTAGTCCATATTTTACCACAGAGGTAGTCTATGGCAACAGGTACCATAAATGAAAATGACATACAAATAGCATCTTAACAGGAAATTAGATTTACCTACATAGGTCTACACAAGCTGTCAACTCCTGACCAACAGTGTGAGAGTTTGTAATGTATTTTTTTGTTATATATTGCATGACTGGAACATAAATATTGGTCACTCATTGATGTTCAGCAAGTCCTGTCCATTTGCAAACTGCAACTTCTCATGAGCTATATGGAAAACTCTTATTTTGAGATGCCAACACCAAATGAATGTAACCGAGAAAGAACCGAGAGAACGTTTTTCATGTCCCGGGGTTCACCGTGTTGAAAATATTCACCGTTTACAATCTTGCAGCAACTTTTTCCAAATGAAGAGTGGCCAAACACCTTGAAATTAAAATGAAGGAGTAGATTGTTTTCAGGTAATGTTTTGACTACCTGATGGTCTCCTGTAGGTGTTCACTGCCTCGTGACAGAAATGAGAGTGGGTAGAGTGTTGGCCTTGCATGCCCAAATACTGTGTATGTGCATCAGAGAAGGAGATAAATGCAGCAGAAGCACTGATCCTCAAGAGGAATGTAATCTAAGTACCTTACTCTGTGTCTACACTTACCTTTCCTAGTTTCGTTACACAATTATATGTAGCCTTAGCCTTGTGCTTACTAATCATGAGACAAAATGGGATAGGAAGCTGATTTTTCAACTCACCGTGTGTTGGGGTGCAACAGTGGAGATCATCTCTTCCTGCGGGCCCATCCAAGGCGCTGAAAGCCGCTCAGTTCAGTCATGATGTGAAGGGACTGTCACTCAAACCTTCAAAAGAACCAAAACACACACTCAGAGGACAGATGCTTAATTTTCCAGGAGAGCTTTAGTGGAGTGTTACATGCCTGTCAGGAGGGCTCAAGGCTAATGGAGAATGCTGCATTCTTGCCTCCACTGTAGCAGAGTAATTTGTGTTTTCATTGTGGTGGGGGGATGCAGCCCAGAAGTGATATGTCCGCGCTCACCGGCCACCTCGCTCAACCCCGTGGAATGAAACCATCTCACTTGAGCTCTGCTTGTAAAACAACAGGCAAAATGTTATTTGCCTCCTGTAGCTGTCTGTGAGGAATGCTTCAAACATCAGCCTCTTTTTTCCCCAGCAGGCCAAGCATGTCCTTCCTTATTATGTTCCTGTGTAAGCAGGGCCAGGCCAACGATGCTGACACAGACCCTGGTGTAATCTCTTTAACCCGCCACTGTCATGAGCAGACAAGGCGTGACCACCCAACACTCTCTGCTCCATCTCACTTAGCCAAGGAAATAGTTTGCGCCTCAGCACCAAGCCCTCCCTGGTTATTATCACTTATGGATGCTTATTGGAAACACATTTTCTCAAGTATACTTAACACATAAGTGCACGCACAATTGCTCAGTTGTGATTAATAACTGTTACAAGGCCACTCAACATAATCAAGTGTAGCAGTATGCAGTTAAAAAATCATATACTCACTGACCCTTGGCAGTCTCATAATTGACAAATGCAGTTTTTGCTGTGATTATTGACCAATGAAGCTAAAAGCTAATGAAAATGATATCACAGCATAGGCCATTGGGGGAAGCATTTTTAAATGAACATACAATGATTATTAGCTTCCTGGACTCATTTCTTAGACAATTGCTCTTTAGGCAGATTAGGAGAAACATTCATATTAACACATTTGGTATATGACGCGTTAAATGAAAAATATAACACTAAATTTCTCTGAATTATAAGCTTGAGTCAATTGAAAGCTAATTTCAATTCAGTTTAAATTAAGCAGAAAATTTCAATAAATATGGTTTTGCTTCTGAGCCACTGGGCTAGGCTGGATTGAGCCGTCCGCTGTTTTAGAATGAGGGTGTAACATGATCACGTCTGTTTTTGCTCCTCGGGAACAAAGTCTGCTGCCTAAACTTCCTCAACTAAGCTTTTTCTCAGACTTGAACCTCTAATCTGTGCAGTCTTCATTTAACCAATACAGACACGTCAGATTACATCTTGCACGCTGCTTTCTTGTAAGAGCAATATGACATCGAAAATCTATAATACCAAACGCTATATATGTTCAACAAAAAGACTGTACTGTAAAACAGGCCTGTAGAAGCCTACTGCTCCAGCATTAAGGTTATACTGTCAGCAAGCAGATGCCTGTAAATGACACTATCAACCACCTCTATATGATGATCATTTTAAATACTGTTATTTCCTGCCTGGCTAATTACAGCTCTCATTATTTTCCATGTATCTTTTGAATCATTGCCATGTTCTACAGTTTTCCAAAAACAATGGAAACTTTCTTCGTTTTTTGTTTGGAAGAAAGTGCTGAATCGTCACTTTTTGCTTTGCACGGTGCCCCAGCAAGCAGCACTCTTTTGTTTTAGCCATAATTGAGATCCCACTAATCTAGCCCCTTTTAAAAAATGAAACACTCTCTTTGTCAAGACTTCATTAGTTTAAGATAATATTGTGAGAATGCGCAATTAATTTGCAGAGTGTAACTTTAATTAATTAAATACACCCAATTTTGTAATATGATTAATGCCACCAAGTTGTTATCTGTATTCTCCTCCAAAATGAATATGTACTAGGAATACGTTGTGCATTAATTGCAGAAATTGGGGCTTTTAAGAACCAAAACTGGGATAGGTAATTACAAAAGGTAATTTATTAAATCTTAAAAAAAGAAACAAACAAGTATAAATTGATATATTAATCATGCGCTCCATTATGCCTAATCTGACTGTGATTTGGGAGAAAATGACAAATCTTTGTTGCGTGCCAAGCACTTGATAAAGAAGATAGTGGTCATAAATTCAGGCCCAGTCAGGGTCTCATTAAAAGAGGCATGATTTAATTAAGAGTTAGCCATCGCCCTCTAAATATATTAATTACCTTGAGCATGACGAGATAAGCGTGGCGATTGCTGCTTATTTCATTACCGTCAGTGTTCTTGGAGCAGTGCAAACTAAGGTGGGAAGCTGGCTGTGTTGACAACATAATGGATAGGCTGGCCTGAGATGAGCTTGGTCACCTTGCCTGGGCTAAAAGGGTTGAGCTCACTCAGAGGGGTAAGACAGAGGACTGGCCAGGTCCTCGCAGGAAGGTAGGATGTCAAGTGTGTTTACTGGGAGCACACTGAGTAACAGTCTATGCCCTTACCAATGAACAAACAAAGCACGCTGAGTTTTGGGACATTTAGTGCCTTCGGGTAATTTGAAAAAGTTTGACAAGGTCTGTAATTATCTTAAAGGACATAACATTCTTGTTCACACCATTACCATTCCATTACCACTGAATATGTGTGATCCTCAAGTCATAAAAGCATGTAAAAAAAAGATGAAGTTTTACATTTTTGATGAAAAATCAAAAATGAGTCAAGATGTTTTCATTACACGGTTACTTTTAAATAATCCATGACAAATAAAAGGTTAAATCAATATTTGTGAATGTTAAAAGTCATAAATCCAAGTCTTTAACCTCATGTCGTCGAGTGATAATGCATAGGTGTCTGACTTGGTGGATTTGTTTTCAAATGAGTTTAATTTCAAATAGTTTTCAACCAGAAATTGTGCCCATATGGAAAATGACTCACAGCACCTGCAAAGTGGACTATCTGCTTCCCAATGTAAAGTGAGTCCTATAGCCAGTGGATCTGTATTGTCCAGTCTGTGTAAACTAACAGCACACATCATGGTTTACTTTATGGTGTGTATATGGGTGACTAGATAGTGTTAATAAAGAACTGTCTTGGAGGTGCCACATATTTTTACACACACACACACACACACACACACACACACACACACACACACACACGTGAGAGTGCAGAGGGGACAGCTCAGTGCTTCATAGACTGATGTGTCAATGAAACATACAAGATGTTGCTGCTGCAGTGGAGCGGTTTCTCTCCCTGCCTCGCTCCTCTCCTTCCTGACAGCAGGACAAAGAGCTTAAGCCACTACTATCTGGAAGCAAGCTCTCATTCTTGCTTTCATCTTTCTCTTTCAAATCCCTCTCTCGCTCACATCTACACAAACATAGATGTATGTGCTTGTGCGAACATGAACCCGCCGATGCACCCAGTGTACGTATAGTAAAGGGCAACAGCGGATTTGGATCTCACACAGCACATATTGAATTTCTGCATTTTTTTCAGGTGTTGTGTCACGACGGACGCTGACTGCATGAGTTGTGTAAATAAAACAAATAGATCAGGTGTTCTGATTTTCATTATCCGTGCCAGCTCTAGTCTTGAGTCTTATGTTTTAGGCTTATTTTTATGTGCACGTGTTTTTTTTAACGCAAAGGGACGGCAGAACCATCGTTTTTTTCTATTTTACATTGAATTATCATCACCGTGTTGCTCTCTGTTCTGCCTCTTTATTTTTAATTCTATTATGTAAGAGCAGAATGACATCTAGACCAACAAGTGCTAGGACGTGGCTGCAGAAATACAAGAATTTCAACAGGAAAAAGGAAAAAACAGACAAATGTATATGGCACTAATAATTCAACAAATTGGGGACATTTATATCATTTATATCTCTCAAAAATGTTGTTCTATGCTGCAGCGACTAGAATGAGTATGCAGAGCTGAAAGAGCAGGAAGCACCTCGCACCGTCTCCCTGAGCACCCACCCCACCCCCCCACCCCCCCTCGCCCTCCCCCAACTGCTAGCCTCCTCCCGCTCTGGCCAGAAAATTGAGGACACTCACCCAGCTCTGACTGGCCCCCGAGGGCTGCTGCTGCTGCTGCTGCTGCTCCTGCTGCTTCCCGATTCCCAGTCACAGACACACCTTCAGCTGCCGGGCTGTCACCGGGCCCAGGAGAAGGACCGCGAGGAGGTGCAGCAGAATGGACCGGAAACAAAGCAATGACATCCACCGCCACGGAGCCTAGCCCAGACTCCGGCTACGGCCATTCAGACAGGAGTACCAACCACCATGGCAGCTCCCAGCAGCAGCAGAGAAATATAAAAAGAGAGAGAGAGAGCCAGGGGCAGGCGCCGGTGTGGTAGTGCACACTGCAGCTGAGCTCTCCCTGCTCTGGGACCCATCTCATTCAGCCAAGATTGCTTCATACAAAAGTTGACAATGCACCAGTGAAAGCCATTGTTGATATTCAACATTTTTTAAATAGCTGAGCAGAATAGACAACATGGCAGGCCGCAAAACTTGGCAAGGGAAACTGACCTGGAGCTTCCCGTTTGAAAGGGCTGCTGTGCCCGGGCGAGTGGAGAGAGGGCCGCTGTGTAAAAAGGGAGAGATGGTGTGAAAGAGCTTAAAAACAAAACATCTCGCATCCCGGGAGAACAGAGCACAATGGCTCCTGTGTGGCAGGAAGAGGACAATCATCTTTGCACGGTCACAAGCACATCTGTGTAACCAAGAAAAACAAAACAAAGGAATCGATGCAATCAGATCCCTTTTAAAACAGGATATTGTATTTCTGACTTTTGAACCATATTCCTACCGGTGGGCAGCCACTCCGGCCCCGTGTAAAAACTAGAATGATGTAACATACAGTATCCTGAACGCACATATATACTGCAAGCATAAGGCGATTAAACATCACAAAGTCTAAACGACCGTTTGCCGTCTCTGCAGAGGCTTGGCTAGTGTCCACAGGAATGTCTCACGGAGGGCCGTCTATTTCTCTGATGTTGGCCAGATGACGGTGATACGGCCTGACGCACCCTGACAGTTAACGGTGTTCTGTTTCCGTCATTGTCGCGGTGACAACTGCGCAGATTGATATGGACATTTAAGAAGCCTTTTAACCTTCCATCTGTCAGAGCATGAGAGTGCCGCTCGTGCCTTTAGAAGCTATCAAAAAAAAATGTAATGTAGGTTGTGTGTGTGTGTGTGTGTGTGTGTGTGTGTGTGTGTGTGTGTGTGTGTGCCTGGTCACCCTCAGGCGGGTCCCAGTGTTGTGTTTCGTGCATCCTCGTGTCTCTCGGTGGGAGTGAATAGTGTGGAGTGTAAAAAACCCTGGAGGAAGCGGCTCCAACACCCGAGACCCTTCCCAGCCATGCCCAGCGCTCACCCACCCGCTCACTCACGACCACGCCGCGACACCGGAGCGCCACGGTGACCGCTGCCGCACTCGTAAAAACACACATCGCCCCCCCCGGGTTAACTGATAACTATTGCATCTTACGGTTCTTCTTGCTGACTAAGCTTGCTGATCGGCGCTCATTCACTGTTGCAGTTTACCAACCGACCATCGTGTCATACGCTCATAGAAAGTGGAAGACTTGTGTAACCAAATCTGTGCGCGCTCATGTATCACCTGGCCCTGGAATATGAGAGGGAACATTGTGAGTCTTGTTCTGTCGGTGTCTACTCTTTCTCAAAGGCTGATCTCTCTGTGTGTGTGTGCGTGCCGTGTGTGTGTGTGTGTGTGCGTGCATGCACGTGTGTGTGTGTGTGTGTGTGTGTGTGTGTGTGTGTGTGTGTGTGTGTGTGTGTGTGTGTGTGTGTGTGAAGGAGGCTTTCTCAGCACAGGGAAACAGGACCGGTCTGGTCCATTGACATGGACAGGCTGAGTTGGAAATGTATAATTACATTGATCAGGGAGAAATTACAGCTTTGAGAGAGGAGGCTGGGCCCACATAATCTCATAGGTGTGTCAGCGCTCGGCTGGGAGACAGAGAGAGAGAGAGAGAGAGAGAGAGAGAGAGAGAGACGGAGACGGAGAGAAAAAGAGGCAGGGAACCTGTGGCGTCTTTACTGGAAGTCCACGTCAGTACCACCCATCACACACTATTAGCTGCCATCAAAGCACTAATTTTACTCTAGCATTACACCCCCTCCCGGTAGCCCCCTCCCTCCCCTGCTGGTCTGGATGGTGCAGCCTGGTGGGAAAACGACATTCAATCTGCCGTCCGCCCCATTCAGCCACAAATTGGCAAATGACAGCTCTCCGCCTCTCAGATTTCGAGAAGTGAAAGGTACCGCCGCCGCCATCCGCCGGAGCTCCAGCGAGGAGCGCCGGAGGGGGAGCAGAAGGGAAGAAGGAACGAGACCGGTGGGGCCAAGGATGGGCCGAGTCGGTTTAAAACGACCTCCCTTGTCCTCCCCTGGTCGCGACGGTGCCGGACAGGTACACAGAGAAAAGAGAAGAAGAATGCCTACTCAGCGGACCGACGAGGAGAGTTGACCTCAACCGCCCCCCCCCCCCCCCCTATCACCCCTATCATCACCCCGGCCGCCATTCCCCCCCGGCTGAGCTGCAACAGACAGATGAGAATACAGCGTTTGCTCCTCATGGAGGTCAACGGCAGCGAGAGGGCAGCACACGGCGTTAAAACCCTCAAATAAAGTCAGGCGACACGCTGACTTTGGGAACACGGGCTTACAGGTTCCAAACTCGGGATTAAAACGAACGTCAGCAGACATACACCGCGAAGGCAACAAGCCCTTGCTTATAGCTGAACCGAGTAGCGTGTGGAGCCCAAACGCCCAAAGCCGGGGGGCCGTAAGAAAGAGAACATAAAACAAACCTGGCAGGCATACGGGGGGGGGCAGCACACGCTCCACGGCCACGCAGACGTACACGCCCCCAGACAAAAAGGGTCTTTCCTCTGCGTTTCGCCATTACACACGGGGGGAGAAGACGCAGAACATATTGTGTTGGACACTAACTGGCCGCCTGACTGAATGGTACTCTTACCGCTAATTAAGTGCTAATGGCGGCTCCCCCTGCAGAGCGCAGTAATTAATGTCCCATTCTCCCGCTGGCTGAGCGCGTACTCCACCTCTGGCTAATGAGGGGAGGCAGGTACGTCTTCTCCCAGGCTGGGTTAATAAGCACAACACAGTGGGGTCTGGGAGAGAGGGCCATACCGGGGGGCTGCTTCCTGTCCCCTAATCTCACCAGACCCCCCCCCCCCCCTCAGAAGAACACACAATGAGCCGGAGAGGTAATGAAAGGATTTGCCCCATAAACTCAGAAAGTAGGCCAGTTTAAGGTGTCAGAGTGGATACCACTGCTAATGTTACAGTGTCTGTACTGGTGTAAATACACCATTAACACAGAAGAAATACTGGTTAAAAAATAATGTGACAACAAGCACGTGAGCAGAAAATGACACACTCTTTACTTCAAACAAAGGAAAAAGTTTTTCCTTCACATAACTTAGTAGGAAACTACGTACATAATATTTGCACTCAACAATGCGCAACTATAAAAGTACATGGAAAACTGCTCTTTCTTTCTTCTTGGGGAAATTCTTGACACTGAGGACCGCATAATATCAGGTGTATTTTCAAGTATATTTTCCTACAGAATTACTACCTGGAAACTGCTGATGTCTCTTAGAAAACAACTTCTGTTTGATATAGTTTCCAGCCCCCCCCTGAGAATATTGCACCTCCCGAAAAATAAATAAACACATTACCTGTTTGGGGAGGCAGAAAGCCTGGGAATCAGATTCAAAGTGCTGAAGAATGAATGCATGTGCGAGTATGCAGGGAGGTTGCGTGCACGTGCGTAAACACAGATTGAGCGCGGTATTGGAATTACCTGAGTGAGATAATGGCAGTGCATTAGATTAACTTTCATTCCTTAAATGCAACACATTTAGGCAATCTTGTCCCCCAAAAACATGTCAGTGTCTGAAAGGCCTCCCTCTCGCTATCAGGAGCCTCTGGTCCCCCACACTGATGCAGCTGGCAAGGCGCTGCCGTCGACTGTCAAAACGCAGCGCCAGATCTAGTTATAAAATAATTGAATTTTCATATCAGAGGGGACCAGAGTCCCGGCAGACAATAGGACTGCTGAGTCCTCTCTGATATTGGCTCAGGCCCTTTGCCACGCGCATGAAATCAGTATGTTAATGTCCCGGGGTTTTCTTTTTTTAAGGGCACTTGTGCTTTCGCAATGTACTACCGATGCGGTTTCAAAAAATTGCAACTATTGATAAGTAGGCAGCCAGCAACCCCCTCGACCCCTCCTCCCAGCCCAACATGCCCACCCCCACCTCCCCCCCCCCCACCCCCACCGCAACCCACCGAGGCTCTAGACGTTCTCGCACCCCCATCCTCCACCATTATTAAAATTGTAATTTATTTTTCTAAATCAGAATGACAGCTTGCTTTCTTTTCTCTGCAGCAGGCAGTGAATCACCGAGCTTTAATTACTTTCGTAACTTCGCTGACCCTGTGAGCGCGCTGCTCTGCCAGAGAAAATGGGACCTCCAACAAAGGCCCTCCACAACCACAGCCGCCTCTGTTCATTCAAAATGCGAAAAATTTATCAAACTACGGATTTTATAAGATTTTGTTAACATTTCACCTCCTATCTCTTTCACACTCCCCAAAACTCCCCCGCTTGCAGCAGCACCGCACTCCCAATCTTCTGGCCCACCTCCTGAAGAAATTGGGTCCACAGGATAACTAAACAACCTCATTCTAAGTCTGTGTGTGTGTGTGCGTGTGTGTGTGTGTGTGTGTGTGTGTGTGTGTGTGTGTGTGTATGTGTGTGTGTGTTGACCCAACAAGGTCCTTCTAGGTCACAACAGCCAGAGGTCATTCTATTATCAGTAACCCCTTCCGTATCCAGGCCACGGCCTCCACGGCGGGGCGACGGGCAGAAGAGGGTCCCGGGGCCACAAAGCACAGATCAACAGGGACCCACATGCGATCACATCACAGACCTTTGACCCGCACGTATCGGGATCAATCTTCATATAGCAAAAGCCTGTCAGCTGTCAAATGCCCGACCGTAAATGCTCACGGCCGCGATAGAGTTGCTTCACTGATCAAACACGTGAAACCGCTATCTGACACCGCGACGCGATTCGTAGCCGTGACGACGCTGATGCGCGGGAGATCCACCTCTGACTTGAAAGTTGACTAGAAAGACGCTCTAAGCTATTGCCCTTCTTCTTTATTGCCGCATGAGGTTCAGGCGTGTTTCCTCGTTTCGCCAACAGACTCACATTATTCCCCGCCGCCTGTCTTATTAAAGTAGCTAATATGGTGTAATCCCTGCTATCGCTCTCACCTTCTCACTGGCGCATCACTGTTTTGGGCTGTGCCGTTGTGTGAACCAGGGGTGGGCAGGCAGGGTTGGTCTTTCGCTGACTGCCTGATAATTGAATGAGCGATTATCCCTCCCATTAATAGACAATGATACAGAAAGCACTGCCATATGTAGGGAATATTAATCAGTGGCTGCAGAGGCCTAGATAAGAGAAGCGCCATGCAGTTGCTGTAATAGGGGTTAAAACAATTTGCCAGGAGTGCCAGAGCCTCCTCGCCCACCCGCCGCCTGCCTGCTAGCACCCCACCCCCCCCCCACCCCCTCACCTCCCTGCCTGCCTGCTACTATGCTAATCCTATGCTGTTCTCGCCCACTAACCAGGCCTGCCACCAGCCAACCACCCCCCCCATGGCCTGGACTTGTGCTTGGCCCTGACCTCACCGCTGCCAAGGCCAACCCACCGTTGTGTGGGAGAGTGCAAGCAGGGTCACTATAGGAGACAGGATGACTTGCTATGGGATGGGAATGGGATATGGGATGTCTTTAGCATTTGTGTTGTGGGGTATTGTATAACAAGGCAGAGGATTTGCAGTGAACTTTTTTTGAGAAGGGAGTTCTCATATGACTGATCAAAAAAAAAAAAATCACACCTGTCTTTTGTTTTTTTGCAGTTCTTATAGAAACTCTTACAGCGGCGCCTTACTGTTTGTCTTCACCTTCACGCTGTCACGAGTAATGTGTTTGACCCGACCTATTGATGACACGTTATACCAAGGGGAAGTGGTAAAGACTCAAGAGTCCCTGAAGCTGAAGCCCACGGCCTATCAACACACAACCTCTAGGCACATCACATTTCAAGGTGTCTCTGAGGCCCGGAGAAAGCCAGGCAGGTGAAACATTTGGGGCACAGTTTTATATGAATCACCATGCCAATCAATATCTAACATCTGTTAGAATCGGAAAGCAATATTTCCCCTTTTACCATGCAATAATTGTGCTTAATGCAGTGAAGTACCTTATCATAGGTCTGAAGGCACAAGAAAGGCCAGTTACCATGGTGACTGTGAAAGCCATTGGTTTCCTTTTCAGCAGAATAATGAACTTCTCTCCTCTGTATGTCACTCTTCCACTCCACTCTCAGCCTCTGCGATTAAATTGGAGTCCACGCGTCCTTGAAATCCCTCATCTCTGCCTTATAATTTGCCAAACAAGAGCAAAACACAGAAAAATGTTCAAGGCTCAACAAATGCATTACTCTGGGCCAAGGCGTAGGCGTAACTCAAAATCAATTGTACACAGCATGTTTCTTAATTTCCTAACAGGAATATGTCCTCTCCTTTAGACGTCTATACTGTACTTGTGTACAAAGCAACTACATTCAATTTTTCAGCACGGGAACAGCTATGGGTTAAGATTACATTTTCATTGTCACTGTTTTGATTTCCCTTGGACGGTTAAGCAGGATCTGTGATATCACATCAGTCATTTACACTGACAAAGCGCTTATTATCAAACTCATACAAAAGGATAGCCTTAAGTTTGACAGAGAGCATGATGTTATGTGACAACTGCAAGTCCATATGTGTCAAAATAAGTGTCAAAATGCAATAGGCCTATACTCCAACATACACACAAATATCCATTTGACAGAATATGGTTTCCTGTCTCGTGCAATTGAATAAAGTTTTATGCAGAGAATAGGCATATTCATTGTATCTCATTCAGTGAAGGCTTGGTCTATTCCGATATTTATTGGCATTAACTTTCACAGTCCACAGTTTCACAGAGCAAGTAGTCCGAGCCGGTGAATAATGCAGCCTGATGGAAAGCTTCTCAGAGAACATTTTTAATGAAATACGGAAGGACAAGGCTACTGGTCACAGTTGACAATCGTGGAAAGATGGAGTTGAATAGGTATTGGCAGACACACTCTGCTAGGTCACTCACGGAAACATCTAGAAGCAATTTGAAATTTGTAACTTCATTGATTTCGGTTATTGATTTCGGTATTTCGACCACTGTATTCTACTGCTATAATAATACTTTATTTCTATTGTCTATGTCTCAACTCCGAGCGCCGTCATCTCGCATGCATCCTCCTGCGCGTCCTTGAGCACTGACTTACTTGCCGCCAGAGGAGATGAAGTGTTTCATGCAGTGCTGTGGGTAGGTCTGTACTCCAATGATGGTGGATAATAGCCCACCAAGTCATTGTGATAAGCCTGGCGAATCGAGCAAAAATAAAAACACACATTTGTTTCCCCATATAGACCAGCATTAAGCCACCAACGAATAAGGCCAATTAAACTGATTTGGTCAATTACTCTTTTCCCCGAGTCATTCATTCTCATTTCACCAAATAAATAATTTGGTTTTGATCTGAAGATGATTTCAACTTAAGGGACAGCAAATGGCCAAGATGTATTTATTTTCGTTATCAAATCATTATCATATATTATTATATCATTATCATATCATTACCGTGTGGCAATAACACTGACACGCCTTTGATATAATCATTTTTCATTTCAGGAGAATATGGTTATAATTATTGAAGGTGAATTGTACAGACTCATAGCCCTTAAGGATTTTTTTTTTTTTTAAAACACGGTTTACTTTAACGTTCATTTTTTTCAACGTTTCATTCAGAATTTTTTTTTAAACAATCTAGACGATGTGTTTTATTCCAGTGCTCCTTACAATAACAGTAGGATAATAATCGGTGTCTTTAATGATCAACTTTACTGATTAAGTTATCAATTCTTAATACTTAAAATAAACGATGGGGACACCTGCTGACCAATCAGAAAACATCTTCATCCTGAAATTTGACGTAAAATCGGACGCTTCTACATGTGAAGAATGTACTATAGGCCTCGCATACGGCGCAATATAGGCTAAAAAGCAAATTCCTCTACCTTAACTTGAGTACATTTATTCTTAGTGAGAACAATAAAGAAGAATGAAGTCTGTCACTTCAATGATAACACAGTCAGTCTGTTTTTTCACCTCTTCTAAACAATGTTGTGTCGCTAAGTAAAACGTAGCGTCTCCCAACGCTTGGGCAGATACTGACCCATCAAACTTGGTGAAATGAAATGAAATGAAAAGGCAAGTGATCTGAGGATGTTTAAACCCTCATGGCTGTCTTACAGACTCTAGGGGGTGGGGGCAGGGTGGTAGTTAACCATGCTAACTCCAACTAGCACACCAGTTTGTCTCCCAGATGAGTAAGATAGGTAAATAACTGTAACTAACAGCCTATCAAAAACATAAATCTCTCTATATAAGATAGAACTGAGAAATCTGCACTTTGTTGGTGTTGTTTTTTTCCTGCCAATCCTCTCTTCACCGAAAGGGTAAGTTGACCAACAGGCGAATTTCCCACAAATTTTGTTTTAATATCTATTTTTTATTTAATGTCTTTAACTTCATTCAATTCATGTCATTTTCGATATTAAGGTATTATTAAGGTAATATTGATTGTGAATTTTTGGTCACAGACTGTCCAGAATTGGACACACTGATGTTAGGTGAGTTTTTTAAAACTCTTGCCAGGCAAATCTACACCTAGCAGCCAATGAAAATTATAGGCTCTCTCCGAACATGTCTTTTAACTCAAGGTGTAAAGTAACACACTTGGTCTGCAGATGATTTGCTTAAATAAAGTCCTGCCAGACAACGCCTTAGATAGCAGTCTGTCAAGATAAATGAGTCTTTAAACAGTATGAATCTTCCAGACAGGTTGCTCAGTGCAGCTGTCTCCAAGCTCAAACTTTGATCTAAACATAGTGCATGTGGTATTCATATAATGTATTTACTTTACTTACCAAGTCAGCATGAATGACTTTACAAGTATACAATAACATTTTTTCAGCAGCCAAGTGTTAGCTTAGGACACCTTTGGGCGCCAATTAGCAGGTTATCCATGGCGCCACCTTTCGTCTGTAAGACAGCGAGGAGGGCTGAAACACCCTTTGAGCACGGTTGTGACAGGTTGTCACGCTTGCAACATGCGTACAGTTTTAGTGTCTTTTGTTCAGAAGGAAGTACATATCGGAATACTTTTCATAACCGAGGTGATTTGTATTATTTGCTCAGTGACAGCCCAATAAAGCAGTTGTGCACTCTGCCGACCTGCTATTGAGACAACAGCCTGCCAGTTAGTCTTCTTGACAGAGTCAGACCACAGAGAGGCGCTAGTAAGCTTGTATCGAAACCTTGAGCCGGTCATTCAATAGAAAAGCTTTGAATACCAGAGAATGTCAGGTTTGATATCCCCATGCCCTAAGACAGCTTTGTCTGTAATGGTGTAGAGAAAAACTCATCGTTGGAAACTACATTAAATTTAATACAACTCTAATAAAAAGCTCATTCAGGTGTAAAACTTCAGGCAAACTATGAGACAAGTCCAGAGAAAACTTGCTGCTTGTGTCTGAAGTGTTCAGTTCAGCTAGGTGAGCTGTGAGCTTTGAGCAGGTCGATTTGACAATAAACAGACTTTGGAGGCAACTGAATAGGTTGTGAAGCAAATGTTAAAAAAACGATCATAAAAGAAAGGCACTCCAGATATCAGCACAGCGCTCTGCCATGTGTGGCAAAACAATGAAACCTTTCTTGGACTGTTTTTATAATTAAAAACCAGACTGAGTGCCAATCAAGCAGGTCTTCATCAGGGTCACCTCGATTTGCTTTCCAAGAGCCTGTAAGAGCCTCTAAAGCCTGTTCATGAAACGTAATGTGAAGAGCTCTGTTCCAAAATGAGATATCCACTATTTAAAAAAGAGACACCAACACTTACAAAATGTTAAAAAAATTAAACACATTGTGTCACTTTTTAATGGATAGTAGGTAACTTAAATCCCTGGCTTAAATGGAGTTGAAGCCATTTAAACTCCATTTATCATCTTTGGCCTGACAACTAGTTAATTGTTGAGTTGATTCAATGATGAAATAATAATAATAATATAAAGAATAAGAATAAGAATAAGAATAAGAATAAGAATAAGAATAAGAATAAGAATAAGAATAATACGTACAGACTGGATCCACTGTATTTTAGAGATACTGAATGACAAACTTCAGGTAATGATTTATTTCCAAAAAGTATACATAGTGATTTGGGCTGAATCTCACACACAGGAGTTCACACAGTCAGTGAGTCTCCAGGTCACTGTGGGGAGTAACTAAAGGAATTGCATGCCATGTTCGTGAACACTTAATCAACTTCTTGCCATGAATATAAGGTATGTGAATTCTTACTTGAATTCTTATGTGAATACGTCGGCCTGTGTAGACCATTTTAAAAGAGTCAGAGGTTGTTTTGTTACGGCATTAAGTTGAATCTATCACGAGTTGGTAGCATGCATAGGTCCTTCCCTCTCTCATACACAACAACAATGGATAATCAACGGATAGCCTTATTTATGGATAATCAAGCAATAGCCGTAGACGTATCCAAGAATGCTTTATTTTCTTGGCATTGGATGGATAGGATGGCATAGATGACCATTCTTAAACAGGATGAAAGACCCAAACAAAACAAGGGTTTTTCTCTCACTGGACTGAGCGACGGCACCCTTCCTGCTCCTGCTTCTTTCCCCTGCCTCGCTCTGCCTGAATGACGGCAGGTGTACACCTATGATAACATTTCTCATTTGAGTCAGATACACTACTTCCACTTTCCCACACATTAACTCGATAACTCCATTTAGGCCAGAAAAAAAAACAACATAAAAATGGGGTTAGTTTCAGTTAGGCTGGACACAAAAGTAATGGTGGTAGAGAATACAAACCAACAATGATTGTAGTTACTGTAGAGATAGTTGTACATATTGCGTATTTCAACTTCATGTAACCGTATATGACATACATTTACTAAAATTATGATAGCATGAAAATATCATCAATGGCCACTTCGCAAATACTTCAGATAACTCAGCAGATCACAAATGGCAGGAGTAGCATCTGAAGACTTTCAACACAAAACCTGAGAGCACCATTGATCTGACACATATAGACACATACAGCTACAACACAAACAAGGATGGAGTGACTGCAGAACTCAGCAGCATTAAGTAAAACTTTCCAACATCGCCTTCACATCCTGCGAAGCCATTAGGAAATTCAACCCAGACTGATGAAACAAAATGTGATTTAAACTCCATTTATCAATCCCAAAGGGGGCAGTGCAGGAAAATCCCCTCTCCAGGCGTGGGCTGTGTTTTGGATGGTGATGTCTCGTCCAGCCTACCGACTGTTGGTCAATGTTGATCTGTCCCTCCTCTTCTCTGCTTCACTCAGTGTAGAGTTGAAGGACAAAAACAGCTGGGAATGGGAGCTTGACTGTAGCTGCAGCTTCTGGCTCACTCACACTGTCATTGTTGGTAATACACATGGTTGCCTCACAACTATACTATATAACAATAACAATACTATCTGTCATCTTTGGTCTGACAGCTGGTTAAATGTTTAGATAAGTCAATGCCCAGTCCAACTTTTTTTTTCACAAGATGACAATAAATCACTGAATCATTTAGGATTTATTATTGTTACACCTGTCAATATCTTTTATGTTTCTCAGTGAGTAATCGTCTTGTAAAAGCTGAATGCACAACACTGCTGTATATAGCCATATAACCATTTTCTTTGAGAGCTTTGTATGTAGTTGTACTATAAATACTGTGTACTACATACTAGGCTTTGTGTGAGCATTCCTTAGTGGTAATAGTATGAGACTGCAGGCTGGCTAAGAGGTGCAGAGACAGATTGTTTTTCTCTGGTAAAGAGGATTTGAAATTGGTCCTAGAAAAAAACCCCACCGCAACGTGGGGGAAACTGAAACATTCCTCATGTGTGTAATGGCTATAGACAGATTTGGTGGCGTGATACTGCATCATAACATCTGACTTCTAACCCTAACGCAAAATTAGAGAAGACCAGCCAAAGCCACGCTACTGTGGTGCCAGAAATGAGCAGAAATCCTACATTAGATTTCTACAAGGCTGAGACAATACAACCGAACGAGAGTGCCTCCCTCTACCTCTCAGCCTTTCCACTGGCTTTGAGGTCTGGGTTCTTAAAGGCCAGAGCAATGTCGTGGTTGTTGTTCGGCTGCGATGGCAGATAGTCAGGTGACCGGCTGGTGAAAGTCTGTCTCTTCCGTGTCAGAACCGTCATCAGCTTGGAGCGATAGTGATCCCCGGCCAGGAAATACAGGATGGGGTCAATGCAGCTGTTCACACTCGCCAGCGGCCTGGTGATCTTGTAAGTAAAGTTGACAATGTTCAGGAATTCACAGTTTAGATCCAGCACGCGAGAGGTGTAGTAGAGGGTTCGCGTGATGTGAAACGGAACGAAGCACACCGCAAAAACCACCAGCACCACTACGATCAGTTTGATGGACTTCTGATGGGAGGCGGCACCCTGCTGGCTGGCGGATAAGCCCCGTCTGGGCCGGCACAGCGCCCGCGCCATCAGGCAGTAGCACACCATGATGACCAGGAAAGGGACGCCAAACAGCAGCACCATGACGACGGAGCTGTAGTCGACGTACTCCTCGAAGGCCCCCTGGCTGGTGGTGTCGTGGCACAGCGTGTCGTTGTCCCTCCGGGAGGTGGTGACGAAGACGAGGTTGGGCACCAGGCACACCGTCACCACGGCCCACACCAGGCCGCAGATGAGGTGGGCGTGGCGCGACTTTATCAGGGTCAGGGCTTTGATCGGGTGGCAGATGCCGAGGTAACGGTGCACGCTGATGCAGGTGAGGAAGAGGATGCTGCAGTAGAGGTTGGCGTAGAACAGGAAGCGCACCACCTTGCAGGCGGCCACGCCAAAGGGCCAGTGGCTGCGGTTGGCGTAGTAGTAGATGAGGGTGGGCAGGGAGAGGACGTAGAGGAAGTCGGACAGGGCGAGGTGGAACATGTACACCGTGCTGGTGTTCCACGGACGCATCTTCTTGATGAACATCCACAGAGCCGTGGCGTTCAGCACCAAGCCAACCACAAACACCAGACTGTAGGACACAGGCAGCAGGATGTATTTGAACTCCTCATCAAAACGACAGCTGGAGTTAAAGTATGTCGTAAACCCCGTAGACTGGTTATGCCTGTTGTGCCTGTCATAGCTGTAGCTGTCGTTGACTAGGTCCATGATCTGTCCTCACTGTGTAGCACTTCCAACAGATGACAAAACCTTTGAGGGAATTTGTGGAAAAACAATATAAATTATTTTTCAAAGCACTCAGCAATCTGGTGCAAAGCTTTTCCCTGTACACTCAACAGACCTAACAGTATATTTCTGTTTATTTATTTAAGCCGTTAAGACTGGAGTAAGATGGAATGATGTTTACACCAATCTGCCTAAAGAAACGTGGTTACATGTGGTTACTTTTTACAACACCGCACTTGGTCGATAGTTGGTCGGTCACTATTATATAAATCACGACTTATTTCGAGTATCACGAGTTATCACGACTACTTACCCTAACGCGATCCCAACAGAGTACCGTTGGTCTCGAGCCCAGCGGTGCATGGAAGTCGTCTTATTTCTACAACGTGACTCGACGCCGTTCAGTTCATTCAGATCCCGGCTCGAGCTCCTCTCTGCTCGCCCGTCCCTCGCGAATGAGGTAAGCGCTTGTAGACAGCGTTATGTCCCGGTGACTACGGTGTTGGAGTCCATGGCACCGCGGCGACGACAGCTATTCCTTCAACACTGAGCGCCAGATATAGGATATGGATAGTTTATATGGCTGACATGGGAAGTGTAATTGCTGAGTAGGCAAAATGCCCCCAAGTCTCGGGTCTACGTCAGGAGTTAAAACTAGTCGAACAACTACAAGGGCTCATTTAATGGATATTGACTCCTTCAGTTTGACGCGAGGTATTTGATTTCGTCCACCTTTGTAACCTTGGCAAAAGTTAATATATAATCGGTATGTAAAAGTGTAAAAGTAACTGCAGTAATACTCCATAGTGAGTTTTATTTTCAGACTGGCATTTTGGGAGTGTAAGTGTAGCGTTTTTAAAATAGAGGAATGTGTGTATAGCCAAAGTGTATTTTTGGAATGAAACTCACCCACCACAGCAACATTTCATGCTAGGGAGGTAGAGGTCTACTGCTTTAACTTTATAAAAGTTAATATTTCCACAGGTGTAGGGTATATGGCTGTTATAAAACACAATTACATTATTGTGGGAGCAGCCAGTGACTGGTATACCTGTTTCTCTTCACACTACTCCACGTCATCTCTAGAGTGTTTTTGAGATCCTTGTGATATTAGTAAAGCTAAAATATAAAGAAATTAAAGTTAGGATGAACTATACCGTCTACAAATCCCCACCCCCCACACACTGGTTGTGTGGTTGTATCAGATAGACAGGTTTGTATTGGTATAGTGCAGAGTCAAGGCTAGGCTGACACTAGGAGTCGCAACCAGGTGGCAGTTGTAGTTGAGGAAAAACGTCTAGAAGTGAATTCTTTAGCTGACCCCCCCCCCCTCGCACTCACACACAGATAGTATCAGATAGACAGGTCTGTATTGGTATGTGTATCAGGCCCTGGTCCAATTGGCGCCCTAGGCGAGATTCCAGACTCGTCCCCCCCCCAACCATAATAACATGACACCACTTACTGTTATCAACAGTATGTTTTATTTCTCTTCTTTCCACACAAAAAAAAAAAAAAAAAAGGCATTTCACATAATACATTAAGTTTGTTTTACTTTTAACTGCTTTCCCTCAGATAGGAAAGCTGAGAGTCTAAAATACAGAAGCTGGTATGGAAAAATGTGCTGTACTCACCTGCTCCAGACAGTGGTCCAGAGGATGTTGCGTCACCAGCAGATATAGGTGTGAGGTTGATGGGAGGGTGGTTGCACTATAATCAGGGTGTTCAGATGAGCTAGATGTCAGGCTGCTGGGTGCACTACCACCAGGGTGTTCAGATGAGCTAGATGTCAGGCTGCTGGGTGCACTACCACCAGGGTGTTCAGATGAGGTAGGCGGCAGGCTGATGGGTGCACTACCAGGATTTGCAGAGGGAGTTGGGCCAAAATATTTCAAAAGTACATCTTAAAAATGGAGCACATGTCAATATTATGAATTACACAGTAACAGAGCCATTTACAGTTAAAATAATTTATCTTAACTCAAATCACAGATATAACCCTATAGCTGGTTGTTTCCATCACTATTTCTTATGTTGCTCTCATAAGCGGCTTTCACAAAGGCCTTCAGTGTATTTGTCATAGAACTATGATCATTTGCTTGGCTATTATTATTTTACATAGCTATGGTTAAACCTTTAAGATAGATAGAACGTACAATGAGCATTCAGTCAATGGAAATAAGAGAATGATAATGTGGTCAGTGCTGATCAAATATCAATCATGGTAACCTATCCATCATGGTGATCTATCTATCATCAATCACTCATGAAAGTGCAAAACTATTTCCATTTTACCAACATCTTGAGACTCATCACTACAGCCTAAGTAAGCATGTGTCATGCCTCTTTCTTTGCCTCTCCTTTCCTCCTCATCTCTTCTTCTCCTCCCCTGAGCACCAGAAAGTGTTTTTATGTGTTGATGGCGGTACGTCAGCTGCCAGGTAGAGCCCCCCTCCAACAGAGCAGACATTCCCATACATTATGACTTGATTGCCTACCAGCATGTAGCAGGCTTATCATGTTTTGAATGTTGGCGCCCTGTTTAATTATTAGTGAGTGATTGTATATGTGACAGATGGCGCCCATAGCTAGGTTGATAGCAGGCATTAGATGGCAAGGGTAAAGGGGAGTTGTGAGGTGGTGGCATAGAGGCGGGTGGTTCCAGGATGCTGGAATAGAGCGCAACAGTGACCGCCCACTTTTTTACGGCTCTGGTTCCGGGAGTAAATTTCCCATTAATTTACTCCAGAGACGTTTCAGAAAATCCTTTTATAAAGAGTTTTAAGGCTGGAACCAAGCCAACCAGCTAGACGATGAATTGTGACCATAAAACATTTGATTCTGAGAAAAAAAAAAGATAGGAAAATGGAAAAAAAGGCAAAGGTACAAGACTGTGTACATAATTATTTTATGAAGTGAAAGGAACTACTCATCCCATAAACCATTGCGAATGATACTTTTCCAAAAACTTCCAAACTAACGATAGTTTAACGTGCTTCTTCTTGAATGTAACATTTGTCAATAGTATAGTGTTGATATTGTTGTTGTTTTGTGTGCGTATATATAGTGTTTCATATAGTATAGTGTAAAGTGTGTCATCGACATGGTACAGTGATTCGTTCAAGCTGCATAGGATAAGCAGCTAGCTAGGTTACGTTAGTAGCTAACGTTAGCTGACAAGACGTTCGCGGGTGCGGTAAACATTTCCATAGTAACAGCGAAGCTCCACCAATCAGAGACGTCGCTGTTACACTTTAGGATTGTGGGTAGTGTAGTACTTCTCCATGACATCGCGAATAAAACATGTTTTTCTCAAAACAAGGTTGATATCATACGGACTTGTGGCTTCTACAGGAGCATACACTATCGTTTCACAACCTACTAGCTTGTGGTGAGGCTACATTGGATGGTTACGACATTATGGCTAATAATCAAAATCCCTATGCAGAATATGAATGGGATTTTCACTTCCGGAACCTCACTGTTGAGCTCTATACCGTTGAGCCTTGTTGAGGTGTCGTGGGCCCAACAGGAAGGTGCCCACTTGATTACCCCAATGACATGCCTTGTACATATTCATATTCATATCTTGCCCTTACTGCTTATTTAATATTTATATTACCATTATACATATGCACATACTCTGCAATATACTGCTATTTGCACTTCTGGTTAGATGCCAAAGTGCATTTCGTTGTCTCAGTACTTGTACTCTGTGCAATGACAATACAGTTGAATCTTATCTAATCTAATCTAATGCCGCATACCGCTGTTGGCTAGGGTAGGTGACTGAATGGTGCCATCTGATGAATGACTCTGTAGATCTATGACGGTGTAGCCTGATGTCTGCTATGGTGTTCATTTGATGGTGGTTGTATCATTCAGATGTTTTATCTGAATTGGGCTTCTACAAGTGTTTGCCTTGGATTATAGCACAAGGGATAGTAACATCCTGTCCTGTGTATTAATGAATGCTACAGGTAGCCCAGGCTAATGACTGTTGTGAATAGTGCAGCTGACAACTAGGGAAAGACCTTGTGACAGCATGGAAAGACAGCTGACAGGAGGAAATAGACCCCACCTGGGCTGCAATGGGTTAGCAACTCACTGCTGCAGTAGCCAAGGCTAGATAGGCCTTTTGGTTACACCCTACTTAGCTACAGACACAACTATGAGAAAAACACCCCTAGAGGCTGCAAGATCAGATGAATCAGATAAATATAATGAAATTTTAGTTTTGTATGTATTTCTGAATGGAAATTCACGACAATTGTGTCTTTTTCTCTGTGATTTTTGTTATTCTTATGTTTTCTGTTTCAAGACAACATGGTTGTCTTGTTTTTAAACAACTCGTGTATCCACTTTTTAATTAAAAAAAAAATACCACTGCATGATTATGGGAATGTGTATGTCAAATGTCATGACATTATTAAACACGTGGGTTTCAAGAGAAAAATGATTATAAATTGATTTAGTATTGTCAAAACATCCCAGAATTCCCAGACATGACATAATCACATCCAGTAGAGCAGGCTTGTCTAGTTGTAGTTGTCGTAGTTGTCGTAGTCGATCTGCCTTACTGGTCACTGACACATACCTGTTGTCAAGGAGCAAAGATGTGTTGGTTCATGCTTTAATAAGTAACTACCCCAACGGAAAGCTACAAGCATGAACACTGACATCCACACGCGGCACACACACACACACACACATACAGAACAGAATATCAACAGGTTCTTTTAGGTTCAAACTCACAGGGTGTGTAATCTTTGTACGATCTTTTTGTTTGCACCATGTGATTTAACTGAGCTGACATAATAACAACTTTCTCATGTTTGTGCATGGACTTGACAATGATCCAAACCGGTAAAACTCTTGTAATTACATAACTCTTTTAACAGTGGAAAGGCATTTTCTTGTTCAGTCATGCAGAGTAAGGAAATATTCACTATGCCTTTATAAAAAGACTTATACAGGCCATTCATTCACATGAAACAGAAAGACAAGGTGAAGTTATCTATTCCTACAGCGGATTTGTGTGCTGGTACCTGCGAGGCTTCAACATAAATATAGGCATGGATTGTTTTATAGTTTTATATCAAGACAAAGCAAACAGGAAGACAACAAGCACTCTGGAATATCGAACCATCGACTGCAGAATTTCTCCTGTGAGCAAAACATTTCCTTCTGATACAGTATAAAGTTCATTGTAGAATAAACATGGTTGCATCTCTGTTTTTTAAGATATCAAAATTCTCTCTTCTCAAATTCAGGTGGAAATGTTTCACAAAGTTTCACATCCGCCATACGCCAAGCAGAGCGAAAGCGATAAGCATGCATCATTATTAAGTTACACTAAATGGCATAAGAACAGCATAGCATGATGATGGGAGTTGTGGCACAGAACTGGAGCAGACGAGAACTGATTTTTTCACCGTTGCATGGCAGCATGATTTGACTCTTGATTGTTCAATGATGCTGAAGAGCTGCTTTATGCAGTTTAGTTTTAAAGCGCTGCGTAAGAGAGACTCACTGGACAGAGGCACTGATTAAGTGACAAGATAGTAACAGTATCAGACAGTAAACAAAATGAGACGTGGCAAGTCCTCTCACTCTAACTTTACAGGATGTTCCAGTAGATATGTACAGCTATGGATGTTATGCTCCATAGGTTTAATTGTGGGCTTTTAAAAGCTCATATCCAGGCTCAATAACAGCAGAGTAATGGAAAGCACATCGGGGACGTGATCAATGTGAATGGTAAACATTAGCCTTGAGTGAACACTGAAAAATGAAGCACTGTCTTTTTATCGTTCATTTAAAAGTAATTTCACAAAAGTTATGAGACCTTGAGACCATAATCAATATTTGTAGATGTGGGAGTAATTGGAGATACACACCTTAAACCACGCTTCCCATTCACAGCGGGAAGCGGACAGGTCAATAGAGCAGGCTGTGCAATGAGTATTTCATGGGATATGTGACCTGTGCTTTGTTTACTTAAATACAGGCAAACCACTGTTACAGTATTGATCGAGTACATAAAGAAAAGGAAGGACTGTGGTAAACTCCAGCTGCTGTCTGTCATTGAAATGCATTCAATCTCTACTTTCAGTTCCCAATTCCAACAATTCTCAGTGAAAGGGTTTGAACAGACTGTGAGCCTTTGTACTGTCCATGCTTTATACTCCTGTCTGTCAGTTCCAGATCCTGGGGAGGTTCTCTAGGATCCTGCGTCGATGTGAAGGGTTAGACACTCCTGCAGCGCATAAATCCTCTTCTGTGATACCACTGTGGAGAAGTCAAAGGCTGTTGAATCAGACATGACTGAAAAAACAGTATTGTAGCAATTAGGTTCTGTTTTATAACTAAAAGATATAGTAGTGAAGCTTTGTAAATGCATCCGGTCCAAACATCCTTTTTTAATTGTTACTTAACGTCAAGAACAAAATATTGACATTCACCAATACACAAGACATGTATCCCTTGTGCCAGGGACCAGGGTGAGTGTATACTTGTGAAACCTAGTTTAGATTTACAAGGAATGGGGGGGAGGGCAGTGCGGAAAGTGGGTATGTCATTGGAGTTATCAAGTGGGCACCTCCCATCATAGATGTTTTATTGAGTTAGGCCCACGACACCTCACCACAGTACGATGGGGGCATACATTTTTAGAATGGCTGGCCCCAGTGAGAACCAAGGCCCAAACCTGTTAGTAAGTGCAATGCTCATTGAGCTACTGCAACACGCTGTCGACCGTGGGATGTGGAACATGTTGTCCATAGTCTTACCTGAAATAATCCAGATCATCCCAGCCATTGAGGCTGAGTCCCAGGGTGTATTTCTGAAGGCCCAGAGTACTGAGAAGCTCCCGCACTGTCTCTGGTGCACCTTGGAGGACAGACACCTGCAATGAGGTAATATAGAGAGTATTTTTACCAAGACATTGACTGAGCCAGTGGTTAGTTGTTTCTAAAGCTATTCATTGGTAAAGCTGTCTTTGTCTGTTTGTGACATTGCAGTGTCCTACCTCTGTCTCCCAGTTGTAGCCCCTCTCGGCAGGCATGGTAGGACCATTTAGTTGGCTTGGCCTGTGATTGGGTATGGATGGGCCTCTGTGGTCTGTGGGAAAGAAGTCCATCTCACTGAGGGACTTGGCAATCTGCAAGGCCGTAAGGGAGTTGTCACCTGGAGGCCCGTGCTGCTGCTCCATCATCCAGGGAACTGCGCCCTGACACTGTGGTAACTGGGTAGGAGCATAGGGGAAGATAGGTGGGGCCTTAGGCCCCCGGATAGGACTGGTCCTCTCTGGGAGAAGCTGAGGTTGATCTCTTCTGGCCTTCTCCCTAATGATGGCTGAGTGGTTCATGTACATGTTCTTCAGGTTATTTGCTGGTAGTATGGAGTCCTGAACAATCTTTTTACCCAGACATTTTGGTCTGGGTTGTGAAGTCTGCTCCTGGTATTGTGAGGTGGTGTTACTTGGGGCTGGAGGTATGGGAGATGGGTTTTTGGTTGGGAAAAGTTGATAGGAGGAGTTGGTTTGAGGTGGATGAATGTCATTGGTTGAAGTGTAGAGGGGTAGGATGACTGGTATCTCAATCTCTGTAAAGTCTGACCTGCGAGGGGACTTCCTGTCAAATCCTTGCCCTCCTGCAAGTTTTGGGAGCTGCAAGGCCTCATTTCCAGACCAGATCACCTGAGGGTCTCTCCGCTGGGGTGGGGCCTCTTCCACCCTGCGTGGTACTGACACACCTTCAAAGATGAAGTAGGCAGGATTGGTGTAGCTGCTTGGGGTTAGTTTGGGAGGAGCTGCTGAGCACCTGTAAAGCAAACATAAATTAAGAATTTTGTTAAGTCAACAGTAGATCTCCATATCACTATAGGCACATCCTTATTTGTCAATATGGTTTCACATGATTTCACCTTGAGCTTCAAGAGCTGTGAAACACTCACCCACTTGATTGGAATGGACGTCCAGTTTTTCAATATAAAATCATTGCAACCCAAACATGAGTCTTCTGATGTGGATGTACTTATATGTGCTCACAACTTTAAAAGGATTCATTAACATCCCAAAGAAAACCGGGAAACCTCTGTGCAGTTGGGTGAGTTTTTCAAAGTTCTTTCGCTAGCGATTTCTTGTGACACTAGCGAGCTGAAGGCTTTCTGGTGCTTTACATCGACACTAAGGAAAGAGGTCCTCACCTGTTGATTTGGACCCGTGTAGGCTGAGGAGACAAATGTCCCCTTCCAAGACCTTTCTCATCCTTCTCAAAACAGAACCACTCTGAAAAAGGCAAGTGACACTAAATGTATTTCAAAATCAGGAAGACTTCTTCAAAGCCTGTGTGTAGGATAAAGGTTAGGCACAGCGTGGTAGTGGTTGTGTGTGTGGTCGAGTGGCCTGACCTGATGGCAAAATACTCCCTCTATCTGTCTTGTGTCAGTGGCTCAGGATGCATCTGGTCAGGGTCAGTCAACCAGGGGCCAAAAGAGGAAGCGGTCAAGAGATGCCAGCAAGTGAAAAGCCAAGCCATGGATCATTGAGGAACCAAATAGAGGAAGCAATGTGAGACTCACAGGAGAGCGAAAGAATGCGGTGACAGTCGCGACGGAAGTTTAGTAGGAAGTGATAGTGCAAGCTGGAGGTTAGGATAGGAGAGAGCAGCAGTTCTGGCTGACCCACCGTAGATCTTCTCCCGCGTTCCTCGCCTGTCCGTGGGCACGTGGACCCTGACCCGGCCCCTTATGGAGCCCATCTCCTCACCGCGGTGGCTCAGAAATGTTTCAAACTGCTCCAATGGACCGGTAGGTGAGCGCAGAGCAACACAGCATTCACCTAAAGCAGATATTTGAAGAGGTCATTCATACATTTAACCCATTGATGAGCAAAATAACCACAAGGGAGGGACGTTATGGATGGTGGCAGTTAAAAAAGAAGTGCAACGAACCGTATGACTCGAACCCATCACATGACTTGACAGACAACAGCAGGTGCTGATCTTGAAGATACTCCATGTCAGACACAATTGGGAGAAGCTATGACACACACACACACAACTCAAGTTACCATCTTGACTTACTGTATTATGGCGTATTTCAATCATTTCCAAATAGATTGAGCCTCTAACCTTTGGCAGTTGTTTGGAGGACCAGCCTAGTTTGAGAAACCCCGGCACATCGCAGCTCTGTGTGTCGTTCTCACTTGAGCGGCGTGTCTCTGTGAAGAAACGACAGACACGTTTGTCTTTTTGCCTCGTAATAGGTTCAAGTTCAAGGTTCAAGGTTTTTATTGTCATATGCACAACGTTCACAAGAAGCATGCAAGTATGCAATGAAATTCTTGTGTCTCTCCGACACCTAACGCTAATGCTAAGGACATAACAGACATAATTTAAAAAAATATATATATAAGATATATATTATAGATATAATAGAAAAAGTACAAAATATAATAGAAAAAGTACAGTAATACAGTAATACTTTAGATCAAATGATGACCGCTCATGAGTTGACAGTGTACCTTCCAGGCAAGGTGAATGAAACTCAATGAAGAACTTGGCTTTGCTTGCCGTCTTCACGATGGCCTCCACACATTCAAGCTCTATCCAGGCCCTCTCCACACTTGAGTTTGGGTCTGTTTTTGGGAATGCACGGCAACACTGGTCACATAATCAAGGGTTTCAGTTACATGACATCAGTTTGTGTGTCCCAAGAGCCACAACAATGACAACACCTGTTTTGGAGATGAACTGCGACGTTACTCCTACTTGGAACGTAGCAAAAACAGGCGAGTGGTCACTTGTGAAGACGTCGTCTGTACAACCTGGCGAGAGACATGAAGACATCTCATGAAGTCAAAATCATAATTATTACACTTCTCTTGTAATTCCAACAAGACTCAATACTTTAATTCTTTAATTCTTCTGATACATTTTGATAGATATTAACATATTTGTTAACAAGGCTGTAAAAAAACATGTAAAAAGCATAACACAGTGGTCTGAGCCACATTAAATGCTGAAGATTGTGCTGCTTCCTGGTAGTTTTTTTGTGGTTTGATAGTCTGCTGAGGTTAGACAGAAACAGAAGCTTAGGCTGAATGAAAGGAAATGACTCTTGTTTCTTCATGGACCACAGACCAGGATGTAGAGGTTGACCGTTATTCTTTTACAGGGTCACTGGCATGTTACCGTAAAACAATGAAAGAAATGCCCACAAATGTCTAATTTGAGAATGCCGCATCAAATCCATTGTCTGTGTTCACGTCCTTTGCTTTGCTTTTTTCATTTCGACCCGTTTCCTTTTGTAGTTAAAGCTTTTTTGCAATACATTCTTGTTTGTTTTGCTCTTCAGAGCTCACCGTATGAGGTGCAGATGATGTGTGTCTCTGGATAGGACTTCCACAGGATCCTATCGCACCATGAAGGAACATTGACTCGCACCTGTAGAAACAGAGTTAGGTTGTATTTCAACTAATACTTTAACTAATCCTCCTTAATGAAAAAGTATGCATGGCAGACATGGAAGTATGCAATGGAGGGTGCACTCCATCCCTGCTATTCCAGACATTCCCTTTTCGGTTTGTGGGGTAATTTTTCACCTCCTATTTTTAGCAGCTATCCCTACAAACTCCCTGTAAATGAGGATTAAGTTACACATAAACATATATTAAGAAGTGAGCCCTCGGTATACTTAGAAGGTTTCTGGGGGGCGTGTCTTTGTAGAGTACGGTACGGTGTATGTACGGTATGTACGGTAGCACTGAAATACATTATTGGCATGATAAAACTCCAAAGTACACATGACAGTGTCCGACTTAAACACACAATGTGATGTGGAGGCCCTTTTACCTTTGCCTGCTCTGTAACTCTGTTAGGTGAACTGACTCACCCCTGATGTCTTGTACTTCTGCCAGAGGTAGCAGTCTCTCGAGCCCCGCTCATACCGATAGGTGGGTGGAAATGCAATCTTCTCTTCCTCTTAACCACGACAAGTAGAAAGAATGTACAAAGTGGAGGGTGATTAAGAGAGAAAGCACGGACCTGGGTAAAATAGCACTTTTTGTTTGCTTGATTTCGGCATAGATGCCAAATGGATGAGGTTGACAACAATCAACGGCAGAATGTTGACAACAATCACAAGAAGGTGTTTGAAAGTCAATTTATTATATTGCCTTTATGGTAAACCTCACCCATCGATTAGGTTAAAACAAACACTAAGATGTTTTGCAGATACTGTTTGACCCAAGACTCATTCAAAGGATGAAGAAAATAATCACAACTGGAGCTTTGGATGCACATGTAACAATATCATTTCTATCGTATATTGTACGTTAGAATATTTTCGTAGCAATACAGGACAAAAGTCAGTAGCAAGGTGGTGACTCACTGAAATTGAGAAAGGCCTTCCTCTTGTGTCTCTCTCGGGTCAGCTGGTCTGCACACATGAGCTCCTCAAACTCCCTCTTGGATACATGTTTCAGAATATCCTGGGGGCAAGGAGGGCCAGCGGCAAGCAGGGAGAAATGAGGGTGAATTATATGACATTTACTATTATGGCAGTCTGAGCCAGTCTACGGAGTTCACGTTTGAGCACCAGACTGGAAAAGAAAGATATGAAAACCATACAAATAATGACTGTTTGTCTGACCTGTACATCCAAGTCCAGTCTGTAATTGAGGTCTCCACACCAGAAGAGGTGGTTAAAGCGCAGGCTGATATCAAAGGCACTGAGCTGCTGCTTGTCACCTAGAGAAAGCAGTCTGAGGATGTCCACGAAATTCTGGTTCCTCCTGAATATGACACACATTGCAATGTTTTTTTTTTCCTTTTTTGTTGCAAAGTCTAGACAAAATGAAAAATACACTTGCACACACACAATATGGTGCATGACACATCCCCGTCAGTCCACATATACCTCTTTAGCTGTCCAATAAAAAACATACCTAAGGACTTTCTCACTTCCAGAGGTCAGGTGGCAGTTAACAAACCCAAAAGATGTCCCATTGAAGAGAAAGGAGACCCCAACGGCTCCCTTGTTTCCTGAAACAGCAGAAACATCAAGTTAAACCTCTGAGTTCATAAAAACACACTTGGTTCCGGTTAATCATGTACTGATGTTTTTGGCTGCTGGCCATGGTATTGGTCCACTCGCTGTATTTGCTTTGCGTGATTATCTGAGCTGAGGTATTTTTTTTTTTTTTGATGGTGAGATCATTTAGGGCAAACGTACCCAGTGTGTTCCCCAAGCCCGTCTTCACGCTGGCCGTGTTCACATGGCTGATGCGGCTCTCGTGTTCGGGCTTCACAAACACAGCCAGCCTCATATTCCAGAGGGATTGCACTGCCACCTGCAGGACATAACCCCACATTGCAAGTTTCTTTCCAAAATGCTACATGTAAAAATTCTGGCACAAAAATATAAGGAAAACATTGGTTGACCTTTATTGCAGCATCTGAAAAATATAGATAATGGATTGTGTGACTTATCATGTGACTTATCTTAAGTTATCTCTTAACCTCATATTCTTTTTGTATTTTTTGTGTTTTCCCTTCAAATCAGGCAATAATTTTGAAAGAACACATGTCCATTGGTTCATGTGGTGGATATGTAATTTTCAGAATAAGATACAATATACACATGTACAATATATCCTAAGGAATCATCATTACTATACGTCATTGCCTCACCTATTCTGAACATGTTAACATGAATTACCCTTTTCACAGGAACGAAAGAGAGGAGAGATCGACAGGAGAAGTGAAGCAAAAATAGCAACAATTACTTGTTTGTAGTCAGTGTGAGTATAGCTGCGAAGGGTTGCCTTGATGTGCTCTGTCCACTCTCTCTCCCCCTGAGGGTTTTCTTGAGTCCCCAGGGCGTAGATGTCGTGCGGGAGCAAGGCGGTGGACTCGTCCGGGGTGTGTCCCAAACCACAGCAGGTCACCCACGACTGTAGGTGGCGAGGGGGCGGGGAACCTCCTGTGCACACACAAAACACCCCAGTGCATCGTCAGGCTAACTCATCGGTGAGTTTTTTCTGTGAGTGTGAGAGTGATTATTGTCACAGTTATTGTTACCCATATTCCAGGTGCCAACAAACACAGAGGCCAGGTCAGGTTCACTCAGCTGGGAGTGTCTGGTCCTCATCAGCTGCAGGAGTTGGCAGAAGGCCTCGCGCTTCTGTAAGAGATGACACAACCAGTCAGTGAAATACGAGCGAGGAAACCCTGGTACCCAATTAGCGGTAAGACCTATAATTCTGCCTTACCCTCACACTCTCAAACATCAGCTCCCGCGATGTGTTGTGATGGCTGTCAACCACCATGCGCACTTTGGCCGGACTGCTCTGGAACTTGACAAGCTGCAGGACTGACACACAAAGACACGGCACCTCTATGAATGTGAGCGATGCTTTGAACGGAAAAGGTGGACGTTGGTAGTATATAAATGTTTGCTCACTTCGGTCATGCGAGACCGTCTCCACACCGAATGAACCAGCCTTCCTGTCGAAGAGCAGCACCCCCGTGTCCACGTCCACAGAAACGGTCTGCCTGCCGTAGCGCACCATCTTCACCTGGACGCGCAGAGAAACCAAACCATTACTTCATGAACATAGTTAGAGATTGTCTTTGTCATATCTCGTAACTTTGAAGGTAAAGTTTGTAAGATAAAGCGCCCCTCTCCCCCTGGTTTACCTGAAAGGAGTGGACAGGCAATGGTCTGGCGTGGTTTTTCACAGGGGTTGCAGCGACAGGTGTTGGTTCAGGAGGGGGTGGGGCAGGCTGCACCGCTAGATTGTGATTGGTCACGGCATCCTGTAGCGCCTTCAATACCTACCGGGGCAGAGCATTTACAGCTTTGGAATGGAGCTGTCTCTGTCCATCATAAAACAAGCCCCAATGAAAGTGAAAAGACTGTGATGGCAATATGTGTCCGGTTAGTGAACGTACCCTTTTCTCCAGAGAGGAAAGAAGGCTGACCAAGGCTGAAATCTTACACAACAGGCCGTCCAGCTCCATCTCAGGACCCTTTTTCCAAAGAGAGAAGAAGGTGCAACTTGTTGATGCATGTGAATGTTGATGCAGATCTTATGCAATTTAGCTTTCACCCGCTTTACCACTACAGCACCACCGGGGGGCACTGTTTCCGAATGTCTACAGTTTGTGTAACCTTTACTGTTCTTAGGGAGGCATGTTGCATAGTTTGCTTTGTACCTGGGCCTTGGTGCATGTAGGAGGGCAGCTAGGATGGTCGAACACTTTGGCCAGGGTCTCCAGACTTGACAGCGTCAGGTCAATCTCACTGTAGTTCAGATCAATACACACACACACCTTAGATCAACAAATCATTCCTACCCAAACTAGTAGCCCAGTCATTAGCAGTAAGAGCAGAATGATGCCAACCTGTTGAGGCCTTGGCAGGCAGTGCCCAGAGTGCGTTGAAGGTGGTGTAGGCTCGTGGCCCCTTTGTGCACACTCTCAATGTCCAGAGGCAGCTCACTGAACAGGTAGTCACTGAGCAGGCCAATCACCTCACCGGCCATGCTGTTAAGGCAGGAAACAGGAAGTACAATTCAGACCAAAGAGAAGTTTTCACCGCTGTCTGCGAAGCTGTTTCTGTCTTCTGTACACTGCGAGTGCTAAAGTTTGTTCAGACATGATTGTGTGAAAGAGTAGGAATAGCTGGATAACTGTACCTGGAGGTGTTCAGCTCCTGCAACTTATTCAGGAAAAGGGCATGAGGGACCGGTGTGGCTGGTGGCCCTATGGAAGGTGTTGCATTGATGGAGGCTGGAACTGATGGAGGCTTCTCATCATCTGTGCATCCGCAAAACATGAAATAAAACCTTTAAACCGAGTTGACAATCAAGTCCTGGAGGGAGGGGGGGGTCTCTCAGACAAGATAAATGATGAGGATTCATGATTATTGTATGTATTTAGCGTGTTAGTGGTTTGTTGTAATAATAGGTGGTTGGCCCACCTGAGCTCTCATCTCCAGTTTCAGTGTCACGGGTAACAGGGTAGAGCAGCGGAGTGACCAGGCCCTTGTGGGGATGCTGGTACCCAAACACCAGGTCCTCCAGCGTACGAAAACAGTTTACCTGGACCCCCTGTGTTGTCTGTGAGACACGCACGCACACACACACACACACACACACACACACACATGAACGTGAACATGTGTGCGTGCTCATAGGCTGTAGTTACTCTAAACATGACCTAGAAAGGCCAGAGAAACTGTAAATACATGTAGATGATAAGGGACACATAAAAGCATGCAACAGACCCGTGTTGCATTCAGGAGCAACATTTTGAATATAACATTTTAAATATAATACCTTTAAGAAATCAATTTTATAATACAACGTTTACAAAGTGCCTCATTATCATTAGAAATAACACATGAACAAGGTTACACAATAAAAGAGGACAGCAGAAAAAAACAATTACTATACATAGCTATAAGATATGAATCCTGGTTCAGGGGAGGAATGGGGGAGTCGGGGAAGAAAACAATATACTAGATCAATAGTGGAAAGACTAGGGGCCTGATGGTGAAGGCCGGGTCTCCTTGAGATTTTCCACTATTCTGCTGAATGATAAAAACAGCTTCATTCTGCTGATTATTCTTAACGAAACAGGACTGCACAAGTTTCTATATCTGAGGTAAGGTCAAAGGCCATCATCACAAAATCCTAGATTTTTTTATGTCAGAGTGCCAAGTTAATTTTGAATCAAACTAAGCATTTCTGATTCATCTTCATGAAATTGTAAAAAGAAATCTGAGACATGCAACACTTTCACTACACTTTAAGTATATTTGTAGCAGTGGAAGGAGCTATTGTGTTCAGGAATAATGAGGCAAAGCAGGAAAAAATGTGCAGAAAACCTTCAGACCACCTCTGAAACTTTGGTATAAGGTCGTTCAATGTCATGGAAGACTTATGTTTATGTTCCACTCTCCTAAATCCTCTCCTTGTTGCCCACGTGGACATTGAACATAACATGAAACAGCTTAGCCCCAGCTTTTTGAATGTCACTTACAATGATCTCAACATTTTGAACACAATGTTAATGTCCAATCTGAATTTGTATTATTATGTTTTGGTCCAGTCCGCCTCCCGCTTGGTGGAGGTATCTATTTACGGATGAAGAAAGCATCCCAGTGAGATTTGCCCTGCGCCCCTCTGAGAAGGTGAAATCACTGACAGCTACTTCCTGGATAGTTGGCTGCCATGATTCGCTGTGTTCCTGCATCCCACTGCCCGACCAAGCTAAGGACCATGAAAACACATGGCTAGATGTGATTCCTTCCACCATACCTGACTCAAAACATATAGACAAAGACTTCAGATGAAAGAAACACACATATGCACCGAACCAACATGGCACTAGACGAGAACTAGAGTACAAAATAAGCTCTTTTCCTGTGTCTTTTTTTAGAAGTTTTTGTTTTCATTGTGTGGTGAAAGAAACCATTCTTTGGCACGACTACTTGACTCCTTTGCCAGGAACTCTTCAAATAGTATTTTTCAATCCACAAGGAACTCTTGAAAAGCAATTAAAAATAAATGAAAAGGAATAAGAGACAGTGAGGGACAAAATAACCCCAAAATATCTCCACGGCCCTCTTGGAAAAACAAAAAGTCAAGCATGCTATGTCTTTGCGAGTTAGTGGAGCGAATCCAGTGAGGGAAAAATGCTTATAGGAGACTTCTACTGATGGCAGTGGAAAAATAAATGAAATAGTAATAGAGTTTGAGGAGTCCTCGTCTGAAAACAGTGGATATTTCCAAGTCACAGCCTTGTAAACGGCTGGGAGACAATCCGTATTGAACTCTTTCTCTTTAGAGTTGAATGCGCCGACATACAGAAAGCCAAGGCTGGCTTGTGGTTTTCCCCTTCAAGCTTTTTGTTATTCTCTGTGTTTGTGTGTGTGTGTGTGTGTGTGTGCGCGCGCGCTTTGTGCTTGTATGTTCTTTTCTCCACTTAAATAATGAAGTGGTTTGCTAACTTAATGGTCTCCCTTTGGTCAGAGTATCAAAACACACACACACACACACACATACCATAACCGCCTTAAACTGCCACATCCAACTGACTCATATGTATCGTACAAACACCCTAGTACGCACACACACACACACACACGACATAAAAACACACCCATCGGTCAATGACCTAGTGTGTGGGTAGAGTAGGAATCTCTGAGACACACACACAATTTCTCCTCTGTGCAGCTGAGATCATGCTCCAAGCATGCGGCCACATGGTAGAGATGCCATTCACACAACAAGGCTGCTGCAGTTGTAACGGCACCAGCACAGAGAGGAAAACACACAAACACGGTCCTGTTCTCCGTTGCGACAGGCGAGAACAAACCATTGTTGGACGCTCCTTCGAAGTCTATCTGACCGACCGGCTGACTGTGTGCGGTTCAACACTTTGTACCGAGGTTGCGTCATGTGGGGGGGGATACCGGGGGCCCGGCCACTCACCTGCACCGCCAGAAGGCCGTCTGCATCGGGGAGGATACGATACGTGTGAACGTGACGTTGGAACCTGTTGTAAAAAACAAAACAAAAACAAAAACACTGAGATAGCACACGACTACGAAATGCTCGTGAGCAAACATAACACTCAAAGGGAAAGTGTACTTCAATTTACAGTTGAAATAAGGACCAGATGTCTCGCTCTAGTTAAACGCACTGTAACTTTCTCAACGAGGCGCCAGCGATTTTACAGATATGCTAATGACGTGGCTCGTTTTAGATCTGCAGCGTTTGAGGGGGCCACGCAAATCACTATCTCCACAAATAAGTGGCAGGAGGAATGAGTTAGCTGGACACCGTAGCGCTTTCGGGGCAACAGGTAGAGGTAAAGAGCACTGTCTGATCCGAAGCAGGAGAACAAGGGAATACAGAACAAAGTGGAATGAGAGAGCAACTGAAAGAGGGAATGAGATGTTGAGAAAAAGGAACGAAGGGGAAGTGGGAGCACTGTGAGCAGCCGGGCTCAGCTTTCAGGAATGTGTCTGGCTCGGGCTGATGAGCAGTGAGAGCAGTGTGGTCGCTGGAGCTCCCGCCCTCTTCCAGGGGCCCCGGGGAAGACAGAGGGGAAGAGGGGGAAACAGGGAGCCCTGAGCCAGGCTTGGACGGGGCTGAGATGGACAGGGCAAGTCTGATCACTGTGGAGTGTGTGTGTGTGTGTGTGTGTGTGTGTGTGTGTGTGTGTGTGTGTGTGTGTGTGTGTGTGTGAGCTGGCCCAGCCCTTTGAGCAGCTCTTTAAGCCATAGCATTCCCCGTGCTGCCCGCTGGCAGAGGAACGTGAAACTGATGAAGATGACAGGGGGGGGGGGGGGAGAGAGAAGAGAGAAGCTGCTGAATCCATTCGCAGATGGAGAGACGCTCTGCAGAAATTGAAGAGTTTATGAATAGTTTCCAATCGTGCACGCCAAAATCTAAGAAGTTTCACAAGAGGTCTTAATTAGGTTTGGTTCTGCTTAGAGCTGCTTTTGTCTGGTGAAAGAGTTTTGTCAAAGGAGAGGAGTGTTGTGGTGGATCAGTTGTTAAATGCTTCAAAGAGGTGCAGCAAGATGTCCTGGGTTCAAATCCTGAGCAGAACCACCATAAAAGTGGCCCTAAACTGTACAGTATCAATAGCTGCTCAACAAGAGATGCCTGGTAAATGGATGGCTTAACATCCACTTAACTCATTATCATTTATTTTTAGTTGCACATAAAGGGGTCTACATAGAAGCACAATCACAAGAGCTGTAGATTTTCATTCACTATTACAACTGTACAAGTGTTATGTACATCACACCTAGAGGAAATCACAAAGGGGCTTTGTGTAATAAAGATAATTACTTTGGAGCGTGCCAGGCGAGAGCACGAGGTTGTCCCATGAGCGTGTGCGTGTGTGTGTGTGTGTGTGTGCGTGTGTGTGTGTGTGTGTAAAGAGCAGTCATTATCATACATCAAGATGATAGAAGCCAAAAATAGTTCAAAACACTCAAAACCATAAAGAGAGAAGAGATAGAGAAAGGTCCACTGTATCGTTTGTCTGTCTGAGAGTAGGTTTGTGTGCGTGTGTGTGTGTGTGTGTGTGTGTGTGTGTGTGTGTGTGTGTGTGCGTGCATGTGTGTCATACTCACAGCAGACACAAGGCGTAGGCTCCTGGCACAGACTCGCTGTCTCTTACGAGGTAGCTGCCATCTCTGCCCGCCCGCGCCAGCAACTCCTCTGCGTGCGCCCGGCTGATGTCACGGTGATACCACGCCGCCGTCGCCATGACAACCAGCGTTAAGATAATCCAGAGAAGGCGAGTAAAAAGTCGGACATGACACAGACGGGCCTCGAAACAAGGAAAAAACCGGCGTCAGACTCGTTGGGACGGCATCGGCGCCGGCTGGTCGTTCCCGGTCGCGTGGTCGTCTTCGGGTGCTCAGAGATTTCCCATCATCCTCGTCTCTACGATCGAAGTCTCAGACAGAGGCAGTGGAGAGGCCGCCCTGACACCTTGTCTGCATCAGCTAGCACTTCCTGAGTCCCTGTTGGTCCTTTTCTGGGTCACACATCCTGTTGCATCGGTGGTATCCTGTGAATAGACATCCATCTGACTGTCATGCGTGTCTACGGCAACAACGGCGACCAGCAGCTCCGGCCCGCCTTGCCGAGAACGCCGTCCTGCAGAGGAGAAGAAGAAGAAGAAGAAGCGTCTCTTTCTTTCTTTTTTTTTGTCGGCGAGTTGATGAACACAGGTGGACGTTGTTGCTTCAACAAACACAGGCCGCCACGCCGCCCGAAGAGTGGAGCGCGAGGCAGATGCAGTGAAAGCAGCTAACCCCCGGGGCAGTGACAGTGCCTGTAGCTTAACCACAAACAGGCCCTCCTCCTGTTCCAAAACAAAAAACCCCACATGCAAACCCCCGAACAGGAAAAGAAGAACCAAGAATGGCAAAACAAACAAACACAAGCAAGCCCACACATTCACACATGCACACAGCGGAGACACGCACATACCAGATGGAGCTCGGTCACCGCTAAAAAGGCAGGCAGGCATGCAACAGAAACCAGACTAATTCAAATGATTTCCCAGCTCTTGTTGCCATATAAGGGAATAGGAACACCCTACAGAAAGCTCAGCTGATGATTGCAGGTCTCTCTGCTTCCCCCCCAGACCTAGATTCCATTGAAGAGTGTGTCTTGATGGGATGTGGGCTAGTCCAGGAGTGTCATTTTCCCATGCTGGATGCCTGCGTGCTGGCGTCTGCGTTGCGTCTGTCGGGAGGAGCGTCCCCGTCTGCCTGGCGTGGGGCTCCGGCGGCTCCGGCGGCTCCTCGGCGTGCTGTCAGAGCGGAGGGAGGAGGGTGCAGAGCGGCAGAGGACAACCTCATTAGAGCAGCAGGGGCAGACACAGGAAGTGACTCGCCATTCCAGATGGCGGACATAGCCAGGAAAATTCTTGCAAGAGGCTCGACTTCACCACCAGTGTGTGAAACAGCCTTTTCCGGCAGACTGCTTCCTCTCTCTCTGTCTCTCTCTCTCTCTCTCTCTCTCTGTGTGTGTGTCCACCTCTCTCTCTCTCTCTCTCTCTCTCTCTCTCTCTCTCCTCTCTCTCTCTCTCTCTCTCTCTCTCTCTTCTTTTTACTTCTTCCTCCCTTCTTTCCTTCTCTTTCCTCAAATTTCAAAGAAAGAAAACACAGCTTTGCATACACAGGTGGGCTTCTTGGCCGAGTCCCAGTTCCACTCACTCCTTTATCTTCAGAATTTTCCTTCCTCCGGCAAACACATCCCCTCTTCTCTCCTCCCCCAACCTTTCTTCTTTGTCACTCTCCCTAACTTCCCTTCCCCACCCCTTCTTCTTCCCCTCTCAGCAAAAAAAAAAAGCAGCCTCCATATGGTTATGATCATCCTTCACTTTCTGAGTCTTTATTTTTGTCCACCAAAACAACACCCCATCATTCCTCCCTCCTACTCTCCTCCTTCTCTATTAGCGAGAGTGTATAACTCTGTGGGAAGCGCTCCATCTTTGCTGTTCTGCCTCTCGCTACTCAGCAGAAACGTAGCCACCGCCGACCGCAGGCTCCATAAAACAAACAGACACAAGTACAACCCCATCTGACCGTGGATCCACTTAACTTAACCCTGAATTTGTAAAGCGTGCTCTTCAGTGTTGCTTTGTGCTCCCCGCAGTTTTGAAGAGCTTTGATCCAATGTGAAATATCCACCGTTTTGAAAAAAATGCGACTCCAACTCTTACAAAATGAAAACAAGTGATGGAGCTTTTTAAAGGGCGGTAGGTAACTTGGTGTACAATAGGATAACACTTTGAACTTTAGGTTGTTTCTTTTCCATAATGGTTATAAAGTGTTTTTTGGAAATCACATGCTTTTGTAGTAGGTCGATGTCTGACAGAAACCGATGGCCAGCTTTGAAAAAACTTTTTGGTATTTGAGGTTTTATTTGAGGGTTTCCCCTATATGTAAATACACACTGCACCACACCATCACGTGCACACACTTTCAATTTCAGTTTGCAGCTGTATTTGAGTGCTCTTAAGTCGATGTGCAAAAGCGAGGGGAAGGGTCGGTGCTCAACCCACCGACAGATATGCGGGGAAAGGCTTTTTCATGCATTGAAAGCTGCAGTGAACGTATGTTGGATGCAGAAGGTTTCACTCGTATTTGGTTGAAGATATTTTAAAAACCAGGTCAGCAAAGCTATTATTAATAGGGTCATGAGATGTGGTGCAGAGCTGTTTCTGTTTGGCTCCCCACATGAAACGAGTGAGACAATAGCACTCATTTCTGATTCTGGGCTGATCAAGTTTAGCATCCAGTTAAGAGCAGTTATATCTCTACTACATAACTGCAGCATCTTTTTGCGCCAGTATCTTCTGTAGCAGCCTTCTCATGTCTGACTGCTGTTAATGTTGGCACCTTCCTCTTCTGCCCCTCCGTCCAATCGCACCACTGCCCTGCTTATCCAAACACTGGACTGACTCAGACAACAAGATCTTTTCCATTTCAAGGAACCACCCACGCACTCTCATTTTCCATGCCTACGCTCAGATCTGCTCTTGACCTATTGTTTCGCTTAACTTCAGTCAGTCCACCAGTAAGCTGCATGGTGACGAAGATGTTGATAATGATGCTTACTTGGACTGCTCCGGTTTGTAAATAAGTATGGTTATACGGTGCTTAGCCATCTGGAGGTTGCAAAAATGTTCCAAGTGATGGCAGCAACAGCTCTTCGTGTCACCGTGTCAGTGGAGTCATAGGCGCCGATTTATGTTTTTGCCAGTGGGTGCTCAAATGAAGTGAATACCACCAAGGTGAAGATTGTCACAAAATCACTTTTATTGCGCTTGCTTTAATCATTACCGTGGTGCAGGCTGCTGTCATCTGTCAACGTAGACACATGCCGAAACCAAACGCAACACTGCTCTGCTACAAATTCCTCACTGGTGGTGGATCCTCACTTTGACTGTCTTTACACTCGGTATCGCTCTGTTTTTTAATTACAAATTCGTACGTTTTTCCCCGATCATCACCCATGTTTCACACTTGCTGTGTCGCTAGCTAGTAGCTACGTGATGGAACAACGTTGGTTTAGCCGACTCTAACGTTACATTGGCAGTTGGCTACGTGACCACGCCCCTTAACGTAGCCTACACACGCACAGAGCTGGAACAAGTTTAATTGGATAATGCGATTTCTTTTTTTTTAAAGATGCAGTTTTTTAATACATTTATTAATTTATTTATTTTTTAATCAGCCTTCCTCGTGGGTGCTCAACCTTTTCGGTGGGTGCTCGAGCAGTCGAGTTAGTGGGTCGTTTAGTTACGACAAATAGATTTGAGGAAAGGTCGAGTGAGGAGCTCAATTGAGGGAGTGCTGCCAGGTACCTGCCCAACATCATGCTGGTGTGTTTCAAGAGTATCAATCAAATCAATGCTGTTGATTATAGGACATCAAATCTTCATTTAAATCAGAATCAGAAACAGGTTTGTTGCCAAATATGTTTACACATACGAGGAATTTGTCTTGGTGATTGGTGCATAACAATAAATAATAAACAATAAACAGAAGAATAAGAACAAAACAAGAATAAAAGCAAGTACTGTAGAGGCAAAGGTCAGGAATACAATATAAAATAGAGAAATTCACGCTAAAATATATGAAAAGATATAAGAAATAAGAAAATAATAATAACAACAATAGAATAAAAATAATATTGTGCCATATGGATCTCTACAGTGGATGGAAGCAGCACCAACAGTCATAAGACAGCACTTATTGGGTTTGCTCCTGTTATAGCAACATCGTCTCAGTTTGGCAACCTTGTGAATACTGTGTTGTTAAGAAGTAGTAAGTCTATAAAAAGTGTGCGCTTAAAATGGCACAAGCTTAACTGTAAGTGGATTATGTGACTGGAATAACCAAACCCAAGAAAGTCAACAAGTGAGCGCAGAAAATCTGGTTCATTCTGGTGAGTTAATCTCTATGATGAGTCATGAGATGTAATTGAGCTCAACGTGAACAAACAACTGATTTCATTCAGACAAATCCAAGGTATCAAAGATCTGCACTATATACTCATATCACTCAGATCACATTGCTCTCTGATGCACCAGCTGCACTCCCGGGGCTGGACAGTGCTTCGGTAAGCTCATTAGATGTCTGTATGTGAAGGGATGGTAAGTTGCTCTTACAGCAGCTCAGAGTTTCCTCGAGGAGTTAGCAGTCAAGTTGCTAAGGGCGCAAAGGCCAGTAAGAGGCTTACTCCAAGTAGCTAACCCTAAACCTAATCCTCCAGAGGTCTGCGGAGCCAGATCAATACATGAATGAATACACATGAAATATTTCTTTAGCATTAATACAGTATGTCGGTTATTCAATCATCAAGACAAGTCACGTTGTCATGGCAACCACCTGACCACGAGATATGGAGCATTAGGCAGTGTTGGTTCCTTTTATGTACCGCAGGCCAGATGTTGTTTGTTTTGCCTCATCAGTGAAGCGATAAGGCAGACTGTATCAGAATGACTGGACGGGCCTATAATAGATTGAAGAACTGAGCTCAATAAAATTAAATGCTTAAATGCTTAAAATGTTTAGAGCAATGTTTCATTTCAGGTATGTTGGTTACAGAGCAGCTTGAGACGGTTTTTGCTTTACTGGCCTAACAGGAATTAGCTGGGCAAACATTACGCCATCAGCTGAGAGTCAACGTATACCTCAAATACCAAGAAAGGTAAGTAGTTAAATGTTGCTGCTAACTGACTAATACACTCAAATCAAATCACATTTTATTTGTATAGCCCTTAATCACCGTTACAGTCTCTAAGGGCTTCACAGTGCCCACGTGAAACAGTAAATGGTTAGTATACAACATCCCCCAGCCTTAGACCCTCAACAAAGGACAAGGAAAAACTGGAGGAAATAAATAAATATAATAAATACAATATTTAATGCATGTACAATACAACTACTAACTACATTTATTGTGTTTCTAAAGGGGTTTGCTTGTTTGAACAAAATAAGTGTGAAGAGGGAAATTCTGCGTAGAGCAGTATAGCCATCTTTCAAGAGGGTAGGTTAAAGGTATCTGGTTAACCTGTGACCTTAGTGTCACCCTCAGCTGATGATCTGCCAGTGTAAGTGGCAGCAGGGTTGCCCCGTCTGGGCAGCTTTAAACAGATCTAAGAACCAGTCCGTCTCTGTCAGTGGAGGCCAGTATGGATGTCCACCAATCTAATTCATTATACAGTGGTGGCCAAAATTATTAGAACACCTGACAGATCTGAAAATATTGACCTTTTCTTGCCTCCAAAACATGATTTCATTTCATAATGTTCATGAAACATGCAGACGGTTGCTCTGAGCACAACAAATATCAGATGAAGTGAGTCCTACTGTTTTTATCCACTTTTAACTTTAATATTTGGTATGTCCACCTTTTGCAGCAATTACAGCAGCACATCTCTCTGGCATAGTGTCAATATATTTCCTGTGAACTTGAACACTAATGTTATCCCGCCTTCTGCAACTCAACCTAAAGGCTTTCCTTTGAATGTACAATAGATCTGTCCAGTTTATTATCCAACTCGCCTAGCTTGTTTTTTGTAAGGAAAATGAGGTAAATCTCCTTATGATGGCTCTATTCTATGGTTTATAGAGCATAATGATGACTTTGTATATATTTCATTCGTTTTATGGGTATTTTAATGGCCAATTGAACAAAAACAACTGAAACCTCTTAAATATGCAAGTGTTAATAATTTTGGCCACCACTGTACATGGCTGCAAAGGTGTCGAGCTCTTCCACAAATCCACCGTCCAGGCCCTGTAATCAGTCAATGACAACTATTTTTCTTCAGGTATATAGCAAGATGAATGGTCAAGGAATCTACAAGGTCAAAACATGGACAGTAGATACTTATGGCTGATTTGAAATAGAAAAATGGATGCTGGTCAAAATACCAACCATGGTATTTATGTCCTGATAAAAGTTCCCAGTTATCTTGTCAATAAAAAGCACCTTCAAATCACTCATGGATAGTTAGTGATACCAGGTGTAAAGCCTTGTTGTGTGCATAGCAGCTGGTCAACAGGTCACCGATATTTCTCAAACCTGCCATGTGCACAGATTGTACGAAGCTTGGCAGAGGGGCCATCTGTCGTCCTGGCAACCATAACAACCAAAACCCAACTAATACCACTCTACTCCTGTCTAAGCCTCGGCAGGAGGAAGGGAATCCCCTGAACGCTCACTTATAGTCCGTCCAGATGAGACCCTTTTGACCTTAGTGAGGATAAGTCAGGATAGTGAGTGAGGATAACATTTTTCAATTTTCACTGAGCTCGAAGTTAAATAATGACTTCACTCTCAAACCAAGTTTATAAATAAAGTCACCAAGAAAAATGAGTTTTCCCCTCAATCTGGTCCATCGGCCCCTGGCAGTCATAGAGAAAAAAAAACATGTTTCAATTCACAGTAATAAAGAAAATTCCACATAGTTTTGCACATTTTTGTTGGTTGTGTTGTCCAGTTGAAACAGTGGTTATTGTTTTTCTTCATTTGATGTTACACAAGACATGCATGATGACCTTTTATATCTTACACTAGCTAAACACATGGCTCATATAAGACCTTGTGTGTGCACTGGCAGAGATGTAAAGAATACATTTGGACGTGGAAAAAAAGGAGTGAGCTGCAGATGGATTGAACTATGTGGAGTGTCCTATGCTGTTGTTACTCCACTGTCTCATTCGGGGTTGAAAATGAGATTGGACCAAAAAATGTGTGCAGACGAAATGGGGGCCTGGTTAGATCTGGTTATTGCCCTCCATATAACCAAAACAACCGACAACAACAACTCTTTTAAAATACACACCTCCCTGGGCTTATTCCCTTCAAGTCATAAACTCGTACTTATATTTGGAACGCGTTGTGGACCAAAAACGGCAGCGGCCTAATGAACTGATTGGATTGTCTCTAAAAACAGCCTAACTTTGAGGCGGCGTGAGCTTAAGGGATGTCTGCAAAGTTGTGAGGTCATGGTATAAAGGCACAGGAGAGGCAGAGATCGGCGTCCACACACACTACACACAGTCAACAGTGACGGATAGCAGAGGAGACTCGTTCAGTGAGCTGAGGACAAGGTGAGTAACCCACAACACATCGGGAGTAGATGGATAGAGATCGTGACACTACAGTTATTGCACAAAGGCTTCATTTCAGAGTCATTATTTACTCGTATTTTCACTGTTATTACTTCAGACAAAAGCACGTTTCAAGCCTTTTTTTTAATAATACATTCATCTCATCTGAAAAGAAAGAGATGCTTCAGGTTTGACCAAATTTGAGGAAGAGCTCGTTGATTATTTTGTCTGTAATGTTTGTTGTATACAAGCTGAAATGTGTTTCTACTGGGGGACTGTGTAGGTTCATGATGGGCCAACGCTGTAATAGTAGTAGAGGGCATGAATTAACATTATCAGTGGTTCTTCTTACTGATTCAGGGACCATGAGTAGTAAAAAAAAAAGTAATAAGAAGAATAAAGCAAAAACCCTCCCTGAAACAAAACTGAAATCGAAATCAAAACCCAAAATAAACTGTGCACCTGGGTAATAGTCATAGTACTCATGTAATGACAATTGCTGTAATTAACAGTTGAATATATTATGATACTGCATGCAGCCAAGTTTTGATAACTGACTTCTGTCTTTTTTATTTGCAGACACCGTCAGCAGCTTTGCCGCAAACATGTCAAAGTGAGTATAAAAGGTTTCAGCTCTTGGAGGCTAAAATCCAGGCCTCTTCAATCCAGTTATTTAAGGCAATAATTGACTTTCCACGAGAAAAATGAAGAACCCTATCAATACTATTCAACACTAATGTAACTATGTATGTAACTACTACTGTAATGTAACTATGCTGTCTCAAAATGAATAGTCCAGAAAGTAAATCTGAAGTAGCAGTTATGTGTACACAGAAGCTCAGCAGGTAGTGACATGGCCTTACAGTGTAACATCTTAGAGGCATGTGGGGTCTCTGTCATCTGTCATGCCCTTTAGGCTTACAGGATATGGTTAAATCCTGATTAGGATGGATTGTGTGGATTTGAGGTTTAAAAAGACCAAGGAATAGAAAAGGTGCACAAATCCCTGGGCACAGTGATACAAACAGTTACCAAGTCATATCCAGTCTAACTCTGTGCAGCCACATGATGTATAATAATAGCTATATAACATGTTACGCCTGCGCATGTGACGCAACACTGAGCAGACCACCATGGGGAATTTTCACCTTGACATAATGTGACATAAGTGCTATGCTCTGTCCAGATTAGACAATTATGCCAGCAGGGGCCTTTCCCACCCTAAGTGCTAATCCATGGTCACAGAGAGGGATTGGATGGAAGGGTGTCATCCTATAATTGGAAGTGACGACTGACAGCAGAGTAGTTGGTGTAAGACAGCATGGCCTGTGACCCACTGCAGGATTGGAAAAAGAGAAGAGACGAATCATACTTGGTACTAACGCAGCGCAGTTGACAAGAACATTGGAAAACATTGCGTGGGATATTTGGGCATGGTACCGGATATCTTGTGTTCCTTGTATTTCTTAAATTACTGACATAACATTATAATTCGTTGGGTTTTCTCTCTCTGCAGGATTTTCAAGAAGACCAGTGGCAATGGCAATGTAAGTGGCCCCTCTAACATAACCATTATAGACCATTCCTCTGCAATTTGTAGCTCTAGCAACCCCCTGAAATAACTCTTCTAATCTAGGTTGGGGAGTAACTGCTTTTCTCTCCTCTCTCAGATTACCCTGTACTTGGGGAAGAGAGACTTTGTGGACAATGTGGATTCGGTGGAAGTAGTTGGTGTGTAACGCAAGGCTTTTGATTTCTGTGTGTTTGTGCACGCTCACATGTGAACACTTATATATATATATTTGTCGTCTTTGTGCAATCGAGTGATATTGCTTCTCTTCTCATTTGTAGATGGGGTGCTGAAAGTGGACCCTGCCAATCTTAATGGCAGAAAAGGTACTTTCATCTCACTCATTGTCTATTTGAACATGAATCCAACTCATCCAACACCACAGACTAACGTGTGGATCCGTGTCCTTTGCCTTTGCAGTATTTGTCTACCTTGCTTGTGCCTTCCGCTATGGCAGCGAAGACCTGGATGTGATCGGCCTGTCCTGCAGGAAAGACATCTGGGTGAAGCGTGTGCAGATATACCCACCCCAGGCTGGAAGCTCACCCAACACTCCCATGCTGGAAGCCCTGATGAAGAAGGTTGGAGAGCAAGGATGTCCCTTTTCCTTCCAGGTGAGGAAGCATCTCTTATTGTACTGTATTTATATATCAAACTACTCATCAAATACCTTCATACACCTTTTAGTTTTATAATCACCATGTTCAAATGTGTCTAATGGTGTGCCTATCAACGTGCCTCTGTTGCCTTTTGTTTCAGATGCCACCAAATCTCCCGTGCTCAGTCGCCTTGCAGCCTGGGCCCGGCGATGCTGGCAAGGTATCGTTACACTTCCTTTCCTTCACCGTTTTTTTCTCTCTCTCATTGATTGGTTTTAAACTTCAGACACACAACACACGTATCTTTTCCTTGCCCTGTTCCAGGCCTGCGGTGTTGACTTCGAGGTGAAAGCCTACGTTGCCAATGAACCCGATAATGCCAACGAGGTCATTTCGAAGAAGTATGTGTGTTCCCCCCCGTCAGGCAGTATTGTCTTATTGATCAGCCTCCCCACGCTATAGCCTGGGTAACGGAGCAAGTATATAGCGGCTTTTCCCCCTGACTTTCTTTGCTTTCGCATCTTTCTGCCCTCAGGGACACTTGTCGTCTGGTAATTCGTAAAATACAATTTGCGCCAAACACCACCAAAGCTGGACCCAAGTGTGACATCAACAAGCAGTTTATGATGACTGACAAACCAGTTCACCTGGAGGCCTCCCTTGAAAAAGAGGTATGCTAGCGGCTCCATATCCTCTGTGGACGTTTAACAATACAATACATAGTAACACAATTGGATTCAACACGTTTATTTTCACTTTCAGATCTATTACCATGGAGATCCAATCACTGTAAAAGTAAAAATCAACAATGAGACAAGCAAGATTGTGAAGAAAATCAACATCTCAGGTGAGGAGGGATAAGCCATAATTATCGGTTGTGTGTAGAGGGAGAGAGAAAAGGAGAGAGAGACAGTGAGCGAGTGAGCGAGTGAGTGTGTGCGTGTGTGTGTGTGTGTGTTTTAACTGATGATTCTTATTTTTTTCTTCTAGTTGAGCAGTCAACCTCTGTAGTGCTCTATTCATCTGACACCTACGTCAAGCCCGTCTGCACTGAGGAGTTCGGGTAAGGCCTTCGTCCTAGTTAGCAGGATTGGGGTCAATTCACTTTCAATCCAATTCATTTACAAAGTGCATTTTCTGCTAAACTCAACATCCAGAAATGCATTGCTATAAAACTGTTCTTACATCCTTTCATCCTCATATTTTATCTATAAAGAAATTATTGAGAAAAAAGCTTCTGTCATTATTATGTGAATTGTGTTTTAATTTCACATTTTGGATTGAGGGAAAGTGAATTAACCCCGACCGTGGCTGTCAGACAAGCCGAGCATCATAGTTACGTATTTACAATATATTTTTAGTTAAAGTCACAACCTCTATTTCGTTGCCATACGCAGGGAGACAGTAAATGCCAACTCAACATTTGAGAAGGACTTCCAAATCACCCCTATTCTTGCCAACAACAAAGAGAAGCGTGGCATTGCAGTGGATGGGCGGCTAAAATACCAGGACACCAACCTCGCGTCCACTACGCTGTAAGCCACTCGTAAAGTCTCACACTTACACTGAGCCCAGGGCAGGTTTTCATCCTCTTATTCGTTGAGTGGTGGTGATTTAATAAATGCTCAAACTGTGAAAGATTTACTATTCCTGACCTCTCACAGGAGTCAAGGAGAGAAGGACATGATGGGAATCCTTGTCTCCTACAAAGTCAAAGTTAATTTGATTGTGTCCAGCGGAGGGTAAGGCTTAATTCAGTAGACACTCTTACTCTTTGTGTGTTGTACAGACTAAGGTCATGTTTTAATTTTTAATTTAATTTTTCTTTTTCTAACCACAGCCTATTGGGTGGCTTAACATCAAGGTAAGTACTTATTGCCTGCATGCATGACCATTTATTATTGTGTTATTGATATGGGATGAATATAGTTTTTCTTACTTCAATTGATAATAATTTTGATTTTCAGCGATGTCACAGCAGAGCTTCCTCTGATTTTGATGTCACCAAAACCCGCAGGTGAGTTCACTGCTTTGTATAAGCTATACCATTAAAAGTCTACCTAGAAGATTTCACATGAGCAAAAAAGATAGCATTGAATCCTCTGTAACAAAACTGTGTTATGTCCTCTCTCCTCCTGATCCCTTCAATGCATCGTACTGAGCAGAAGTGTAAGTATAACACTCTCAAAAATTAATGCATCCTGTCTGTGTCTGGTGGGCAACTTAGTGCTGCTGCTGTTATGTGTGTGACACACAACTGTATTTTATGAACAACAGCAAAGTGGGGTAAACGCCCCTTTAGTTCAGATGAGGTCACCTCCAGCTTTAATACCTTTCTGGGTGTTCACTTCTTCTAGGGCCACAAGACATGTCCTTTCCATGAAGCACAGACCAAATTTAAACACTGTGTTGTCAGGTTTATTGCATTCTATGTCACAAAAAAGAGTGTGATCAAAATGTTTATTTGGTAAGACTGGGATTTAAAGGTCTTTTATAATGGTGTGGCAAAACATAGAAGTGACACGGTGGCCCTTGAATAAGTGCAGTGTTGCTGTACAGATGTAGCCATTGTAGAAGTTCTACTTTATACATGCATGCTGTATCGTTGTCACATCGTTGCTCCATGCACAAGAGGAATTGTTTGGAAGATCCTGCAGTACTAATGCAGGATGTATACAGATTTGGGAAACTTGTGCAATGGCTATTACTGTATTTACTGGACTGTACTAGTGGCAAAAAGTGTTAAGTGCAACAGTAACATATAATCTGCTGCAGTACATTCCACAAGATATCTTGGTTTGATGTTGGACTCAGAGATATGACACCCAAGGTCTGCAGCTGATACTGGTGTTTGTTCATTTCATGACCCCAGAACGGATATCAAATTTGAGTAGACTTCACCTCGGAGGGATCAGAGGACCAGTGACAGAAAATCAACTCGCTGACAGAGAACAGAGAACACAAGTGAACTCATCACCAATGAAGAGAAGCACATCAAAGCACCATTGCAGCTACTACAGATATAGTCTATTTTCCTCCACCTACATATTTCTCCCAGATCTATATGACTGAAGAAGATGCTCTGAGTTCCAACTCTGAGCAACATTTCTCTGACTGTATTTTTTCTTTTACAGAGGAACTACGCCGTAGTATAGAGTGTAGACTTTATCTTTTTTGGATGTAATTACAGAAGCTGAAGAGCTTAATTTATTCATTATCTGTATTGCTGTGTCATTAGGGCGTTGAGATAAGATGACTGAATGTACAGCTGTGGGATGAATATCCTACAAATCCTGTAATTGTGGCAATCATCAGAAAATAAACACAGTGGTTCCAATTACTCCCATATCTTTGTTTATTATGCTCAGCATATCTGTGTCAACACCTTCCTCTATTTGAGATTGAAAACCATATCAAACCAAAGTCATATCAACAGATTAAGCGTTTAATTCCAAAAGAAATGTCAGTTTGAAAAAAATGTTGCTGTTCAGTATTCACTGTAACTATTTTGAGATCAAATGTCTTAAGATGAATATGTGTTTTTCAATGATAAATGATGCTAGCAATTATTTCATCAGAGGCAGTGTCACGTTTCTCAATTGGTGGGTATCTCCTTTTGGAATACAATTCGAACATGAACTTAACTCGAAACCAAACATTGCTCTGGCTTCATAACCATGCAGCTAAAGATGAAAACAGAGAATATAAAAGATCACAATATTCACCTCAAAGAGCATAATACCAAGAGCATAATATAATATAATATAATGTACACCATCAGTATCATTACGTTATCATCACGTTACATAGCCTGGTAAATAATGTAAACAAAAAATACAAAATAGAAAAACTATTTAGCATGGTAGGAATTACAAATGTAGTATGATAGGAACAGTTCATATTGTGTATTGCTCTTATGCACACACCACACCTGTCAAAATTCATAGTTTTGAAATGTTTGAAAATTGTTTCACTTGAAACAAGCCATACATTTGGAATCACACCATATATATGCAATGTCAATCATGATATCTTCACATCATCTTCTTTTTATGAGTCTGATACTATTATACTAATAACTAATTCATTATATGGATATTATATAAGGACTTAATATTAAGCCAATTTATAATGAAAGTCTGACTTAAATTATATAGCTAACTTTGCTTTTGGAAAACACTGGGACATATGAAGAACATCATTTATGCACAGTGTGAATGGAGTAAACAAATCCCATAGGGCTCCATGTATTTCTAAATGAAAGGACGTTTACTTTAGACATGCAAAGCACAGCTAGATTATGTTTTATACAGACATGTTGTGCCCCTCTGCACACAACACACAGATGTGCAGCACAAATAACAAGGGAATCAGAGGAATGGGAGTAAATAAGAATAGCGTTAAATCACACACTGTTGCACATACACAAATACAAATTACTTTTAGTGAGCTACTTGTTTACTTTTATTTATTTTATTGTATTTCTGAACAAGCACTCCCTACTCTGGAGTTAATACTCCAGTTATTACTCTTTCTACGTGTGGTTGTAGCCACATACTTTGTAAATATCGGCCTAACGTCACATGTAATCTGAATGTAAATTTTCAAATAGAAAATAAAGCTTGCTATTATTATGATTCAATAAATCATTTATCTTTGCTATTCAGTTTGTGAATAGCGGCTATTAACCGCTTGGTCGCGTTATTTCACTTCCGTACGCTCAAGGCAACAATAGCGCTAGCTAGAGCAAGATACACTACTTGCTCTTCTACAGACTAGACATCATTAGCTAAGTCAGCTAGCTGTTGTTTATCTTTTGATAAAATGTCAACCACGACCGGCGGTGGAGAGTTTGGCAACCCTCTACGAAAGTTTAAACTCGTCTTCTTAGGCGAGCAAAGTGGTAAGTTGGGGACGATGTATTTGAGCCGTGTGTTAATTTGCTGTGATGTGAGGAATTTGTTGAAAGAAGTGGCTAACATTAGGTAGCTTTCCCAACTAGCTTACTGTTGGCTAGCAGGGTACCCACCGGGCATCAATAGCGTTTTCTGCTTAGTACGTGGCGTTTCATGATAGATGTCAAGCTAGGCCGAGGCTAAGGTGTTGGTTCTGACGATTTTTCTCATTCTGATGATGATGTAATTAACTAGGTTAGCTAGCAACGTCCCATCGCTAAGCTAGCCAAACACCTCGCTGTTGTAAAGGCCAACATAGCAAGTTAGTCAGCTGTTTGATTTCAAAACATCACTATGAGAACAACTCATTTAGGAACAAACTGTCTTGTTCTCAAATAAATGCTAGGGGATATGGATCCCTGCCCTTGCTGATGATGTATAATGCATCAGCATCATCTCAACAACGTAACTGCAGCTGATATCAGCTAACGAGCTGTGCTAGGCTAAACTGGGCTAGCGGCGCTACTGACGTATGCTAGCCAATGTTAACCTTTATGGGGTTGCCAAGTGGTTGGTACGAATCTTTGCTTCCAAAAACAACAAGACATTATATGTGCCGCTAGGGGATTATATAAATCATTCTAGTTTACTGATATAACGTTGTGTTAGTAAACTGTTAGCTTGTTAATTCACTAGCTAGGTCAGTACGGCTCCATCCTGCAAAGCCACGTCGGCTTGGGGGTCCAGGCCAATCTGCCTGATCCAGCCTCGGCCATTTAACGCTAGCTGGAAGGCATGGAAACTGACATAAATTGGACGTGATTGTATTCTAGAAGTGCTTTACTAATTTAACCATTATAGTTTCCGATCACGAAAGAAATCTAAAAAAGTAGTTTCATTATGCGAGATTTGTAGCTCCACCCTAATTGCCAGCTCAGCGCGTGGGTTCAGTAGTCTACAGCGCATCAGTGATGACAGCACTTTACTCAGTATATGACCATGTTGCAGTATCACTGAGTCATAGCAATTTTGTGCTGGATTACTAATTTACTATAGAAGTCAATGTGGGCCCTGAGTGCAATGACGTTTTGGCCTATGTTTCATCTTTGAGTGCCAAGACACAGATCTAAACATATATGTTTTTGTACTTGTCTATACAGTTGGGAAGACCTCACTCATCACCAGGTTTATGTATGACAGTTTCGACAATACCTATCAGGTAAAAAGTAACTTCCAAAGTCATCACAACATGCCATTGGAAGTAGAGAAATAACCACTTGTGTATGATTCATGCCTGCTCTTACACACTGACTAGAAGTGTTTTTTAACTTAGAAATGTCCCCGTGATGAGTACACTATACACAATGTCCTGTAGCATCTTTCCATGGTGGTTTTTGTTGGCTATAGAATTCATGTAGTCTCCATAAAGTGCAGATAACTAAGCTTTAATGCAAACGATTGTCTTGCAGGCAACAATTGGCATTGACTTTTTGTCGAAAACCATGTACCTAGAAGATCGCACGGTAAGCTCTTGTCTTCTTCACTGTATTCATTTTGATCATTCCCACTGCCTCGGTGTTAACTCTTTAGAACACTTAGAGCATGCATTTAGTCTGCTTTTTTATGCAGGTACCACCGATTATTTCCCTTTCACCATTTCACGTTGTGTTGTTACCCCACACTTCATTTTACCATTCATTTTGTCAGCTATGATCATGATTTTAGTTCCGTCATCATTTCAAGTTTTTTTTCCTTCCATCCCTTTGCCGGGTCATGAAATCCACCCATCCCCACGTTCTTTGCACGGTTGGCCACAGATTCGGTTGCAGCTCTGGGATACAGCCGGACAGGAACGTTTCCGCAGCCTCATCCCCAGTTACATCCGCGACTCAGCCGCTGCTGTGGTGGTTTATGACATAGCCAGTAGGTATCATGGCCTTGCCTCGCCTCCCCGTCCTTCCCTTAGTGTGCGGAAGGGCAGAAAACAGCATTTACCAGCATGGCAACTCCACTGGACAGCATAATGACAGTATTGTTTCAGGCTGTCGGAGTCTGCTTTAGACACGCTGGGACATTTCCCCAGTTGAAGTTTCGGTGTCCAGAGGGGTTTTTGCTGTAAGGAATAAAGGAAAATGCCTTCATATGTTATGGGCAGAGATCCGCTGTAACAACCTAAATAACCTTTCAGCCGGGGCTCCTTGTGCATGTCTTATTACAGGAACATCAACCGCGAACTGGCCTTCTCTGGCCCGGCTGCATTTGAATGATTTTTCCCCTATTCCTCCAGGAAAGGCTATTTTCATCTCTGCTGCTTGGCTTGCGGTTCCTTTATGTCTTTCCTGTTCTGCCTTTCCCCCTCTTTTTCTCCTCCTCCTCCTCCTCCTCCTCCTTGTCTTTCTCTTCTCCTCCTTCCAATCCGCAGGTCCGGCTCCAGCTTTGGGACACTGCTGGACAGGAGCGTTTCCGTAGCCTAATTCCCAGCTACATCCGCGACTCCACCATTGCTGTGGTAGTTTATGACATCACCAGTGAGTCAGGGCTGTACTCTGGTCTGTAGGGGTTTAGCGCCTTGGAAACTGAGCTAGCCTGGCGTAGTGCCATAGTCCTTTTACCATGTTTGCCAAACAGTCATGCTAGGGACATTGAAATTCTGTAACTCGTCTTTCCTCCTTCAAGCTCCTCCTACTGAATACTCGTGCCTACTAACAAATGGCTACTATAAGAGCTTTTCTGACATAAGTTACCTAGTAATGGCTGCTTGTGCACACTTTTATTCATAGCCAGTAGTGTTACCTGTCTGTGAGGGCCACATGCTGCTGAGATGTCATATTGTGTTTTCCTTTTCCTCAGATCTCAATTCATTCCAGCAAACCTCAAAGTGGATCGACGACGTCAGAACAGAGAGAGGAAGTGATGTCATTATCATGCTGGTCGGGAACAAAACGGACTTGGCCGATAAAAGGTACATGGTTGCGTGAGATGTTTGAATGGTGTCGGGAGGTTTTGTTTCACCAAGAGTAATGTAGACTGCAATGTTAAGATCATACAGTATGAGAATTGGGCAACCGGTTGTTTAATCTGTACAAACTCTGCCAAAGCCTGGATCCCCTTTTCTTCCCTTCAGTGTATTTGGCATCTCATCCAGTTTTGACTTTATCACCCCTTGGTATTTTGTAGAGTCTAGCATTTTTTTAATAGCATAATTCCTCGATTTTATATTTTTGATTTCTTATAATTTTATCCGATTTCTGTTCTGCAGTTTTGCGTTTGTTTTGGTTCCCTTTCCTGGTCTGTCTCTCCATGCCATTCTTTTAATTTTTTGTGTTTTCCCTCAACCCCCATGCCACCACATTTCCTTCCCCTCCGCTCCACTCCGCTCCCCTCCCCTCCCGGGACCATGGCAGGCAAGTTTCTGTTGAGGCCGCAGAGAGGAAAGCTCGTGAACTCAATGTGATGTACATAGAGACCAGTGCCAAGGCTGGCTATAACGTCAAACAGGTTGGTGTCCAGCGACAGCAGGTGCATACTGACAAATGGTCCTGAAGCTTCCAGTACAGGTCATGATGTCCCTTAGGTCAGGGATGCCCATGTGTTCATTATATGGATCAGAGTGTGGCTGTTGGAGTGACTGATCTCTCGAATCCGTCTCCTGCTGTCTCATCTTTTCTCAGCACAGCAGCTCCTCTCTTTGTCTTTCGCTCTGTCTTGTCTTGTTTTATAACTAAACTAACCTCTCTCTCTCTCTCTCTCTCTCTCTTTCTCACCGAAAAAACCAGAATCTGTCTTAAGCTCTTTTGTTTCTCTCTCTCTCTCTCTCTCCATCTCTTCCTCTCCTTTTTGGCCTGTCCTCTTTGCGATGTTTCTATCCATATCTGTCTGTTCGTCCATCTCCCCCCTTCTGCTTTGACCTGAGCAGACAGATCACCACGGAGGAGGGCGAGCAGAGAGCTAAGGAACTGAATGTCATGTTCATTGAAACCAGCGCAAAGACTGGCTACAATGTCAAACAGGTAGAGATCCTGCTCTCTCAGGGTAGTTTAGCCGAGTCTGCCCTCCCAAGTCTACACGTTGTCTCTTTCACCTCTTTTATTTTCCTCACGTGGCTCCTCATGACTTGTCCTAGTCCTCTTAATTCCTATCAATTGGGTTTTTACCCCCCACAAGCCTTTGCTTTTAGAAGCTTCAGGTTCACGTGTTTACTGCTATCGTGTGTTTGTTTTGTGCTTGTAGTTTTTTTTTTGTCTCGATTGACTTAAAATCTTCTGCATCTCTCACAATGTTTTGCATGAGTATTGTGGATTTGCTGTTTGGGAGGTTTGCATGGCAACCTTCACTTTTCACCCTGTTATCTCAAGCACTAATTCATATCTCAAGCAACAATTAAGATTCCAATTTCCTTTTTAAATGCTTGAACTGCTTTTTATTACACCGACAATAAATCACTCAGAAGTGCCTAGTAGTCACTTAATCAGATGAATTGACGTGTATTGCCCACTTGGGTTTGTCCTCATCATGGTGAGACTTTTTTTTTTTTTACAAATGTCTGTTCAATTCCTCTGACTTTTGTTTCATAGCTGTTCCGTCGTGTTGCTGCTGCATTGCCCGGCATGGACAGCACACCAGAGAAGAGCAAAGAGGACAGTATCCTTTTTCAAAGCCGCAATGACTTGGTATGTTTTAGAGGCCGAGCTATTATCGCAGTGGCTTTATTAGTTTCACATAGAAGTTTTTTCCTCTGTGTTAGTACTAGCCTAGTACTTCACAGGGGGACGAAAGAAAGACTCGTTCACTCGCTTACCAGAATTTGAACGCGGGCTCGTGGAGGTGGTGTTGAGATAGCGCCGCAGAAAATGCTGAAGTCAAATGTGCCAATTCACACATGATATTGCTTAACCTTGGTCCTCCCAGTGATCGACATCAAACTGGAGAAACAACCAGAGATGACTGTCACCGAGAGCAGCTGCTCATGCTAGTACACCTCACCCCCGCCCAACCTGCCTCCTCCCCACCAACAGCTTGTCTCTCAGTGGCCACTCGCTCCACCCATGGCGCACTGCCATTGGGATGGAGGGATCTGTCGTTTCCCTTTTCAACTCAGTGACTTTTCAGAGTAACCGTGTGGATGTGCTATTCTGTATTGAAGCAGATTATCTGGAAAAAATGGTTTAAAAGTAAACATTTAAAACAAGGAATAGGTTAAATGATATGTTCAGACTCTCATCCAACTGCATGGCATTATATAGGATTGCAGACTGACAATAGCTAACTGCTCTCGAGTTATTGCACCGTTTGGACTCCCAGTGCTGTCACTCTTGTCATTGTTGTAAAGTTATATTGCTTGGGATTGTTTAAATGACTCCGCAAGGTTGAGGTCTCAGTTCCTTGATATTTTGCTTTTTTGCTTTTTTTACTTCCAATGGAGAGTTTGGACTATGAAATCTCAAATATTCTATCTGTAAGATAAACAGTCTGCCGCTGACTATTTCCCCTTTTTGGCTTACTTTGAGGAAGTAGGAACGGGTTCTTACCGGTGAAGTTAGTTCGCTGCAAGCCCTCAAACTAACCCTATTTACTGAAGATGGTTTATGGGACCATACATTAGACATTATTTATACATAACACATTCAAAAGGCATGAACAGCCAAAGAATACCACCGTGTGTTAGTAGACCCGTGATTTGAGCCCATGATTCGAGACCTTATTTCCAGCAGGGGTGCTGCAAAAGGGATGTATAACCAACCAATGAGGAAATAGATATGCATTTTTCAGCAAAGGGAAGCCTTCCCAAACTTAACTAACCTGAATCTATTTATGTCCGCATCAAAACTATAGCAACTGTCTTTGCAACTTTGTTAACTTAGCTGCACGCGTACTAACACGTCTGAGGAGAGGGGGTGTGTTTTGTGCTCTTCGAAGCACCTTCTGAAAGTACAAAACTGAAAGAAAAAGAAAAAAGCCAGTGTTGAGTTTTTCCACACTAATGGAAATATGCCACTTTTGGTCCGTATGGCGTCTCCTTACCCACAGTCTCATCGATATTTTGTGTTGTGTTGATTACACTATCGCAGGAACATGCAGCATGCTCACCATGCAGGATTTATATATGGATAAGAACACAGATGCCTTGCTTGTTTGTTCACCAACGTTGTGCACTGAATCAAGCCACAATATTGTAAAGTATAAAGAAGCCTGCTGACTGGTTCATGGCTTCACTTGTTGTTTTGTAGAGCCGGTAGATGAAAGTTTGTCCTCAGATACAGCCTGACGCTTACTAACACCCTTGCTGTAAAAAGTGCCGAGAAGTTAGTTGCAGTAGCCTTCACTGTATTGCTATCGCCTGTGTAGGACTGTTCGGTTTCATGTGTTTATTTATTTTGTAACTCGGACAAATGAATAACATTGTACGCTCGACCAAAATTACAGATACCGGCACGCATGTTGAAAATGAGTTGTTTTATTTATTGTTTGCGTGTCTGCTGGGACACTACCCGAGGGAGAAGTTTAGGCCTGGTAATGTGTTTTCTCCCCCTCACACTAGAGGACTTCCTGCAGTTCGCAGTCGCAGTAAAAGACTCGGCTGCGCACCCGTCTCCAGACACACATCCAGTAAACACACAAACCAACTAACTAGCCATAACACAACACAACACACCTGTGCATTTGCTGTAGCTTGTTTTGAAATGTAAGCATTTTAAAAAGATGAAAAAAATTGTTAAGTATTTAATTCCATCAAACAACTGTCTTAACTTAGCAGCTCTTCTATTACTTGTCACTGACTGAATACTCAGCTTTGTGCTATTCTGAATTGTGTCTGTCCATTTAAAATATGCTGTCTTCTCGTGTTTAGCAACGTTTGTGTGAATAATGTACTATTATTATCTGATGTATAAAAAGGAGAGTTAAAGAAACCCAAGTGTAGGCCTATCACATGGAATAAAATAAAGATATTTCACCAAACCGCTCGTATCTAAGCTCCATTTCCTGATCAAAGCACTGACATATGAGGAAAGCTCTGTGTGTGTGTGTGAGTGAGAGACCAAAGGAGATTGACTGAAACTGGCGTCGTTGGGTACTACACCACATGGATGTAGTTTTAGAAGAAAGGCCACACATGAACATGAAGGTGCATCCCTCCTATAATGGTGAAGTAGTAATTTGCCCGGATGATCGTCGACAATGCTTTGGGGGTTTTCTTTTTGCATGAAAGAACATGTATCAGAAATAACATGGACAAATGAATCCTAATATCAAACCACACTGCAAGGTTCAAGAAAAGCATGGTTTAGTCGTAGGCCTGCATGATGCTAGTCTCACTCCTCCCTACTAGATGTCACTGTACAGTGGACAAACTGAAGCTCTTTACAATCTGTCGTGTGACAGAAATGAAATGAATGAGTTGTAGCGTTCATAAATCTTATTTCTAATACTCTAGATATGATTATGAATTACTGTGGATTCTCCTACTGTGGGTTTCATCATGTGGTATTCTAGATCCACGAACGGCATAAAGAGGAAAGGAAAGATGTGTTATGTAGGTTGAATTGAGTGGAAGAAGAGTGTGCTCATGGTATAAAATGTTCAGCATTAGCTTTAAGAAATTTTTGCAATTGCATTTTCTCCTGACAATATTTTTACAACAAATAAATACAACAAACTTATATAACAGTTTAATGTGTCATCCACAGATCAACTATGACTAACCCCAGTGCAAATGTACTGTAACCCTAACCCTCTACCTCATGCGCTTTTCAAGAAATGTATAATATAATATCAGAGAGGCATCAGTGTTGTCCTCATTGAAACTAGAGTTCTCTACAGTAGTCGGTGGGTATAAGGCATCACAACCACCAATATCAACTAAAATCAAATTATATTTTCAGAAAATGATTCACTTGTTCCTAAACCCTCATACTAAATCCTCATTCTCATATAGTTGACATCAGACTGACACAGACTGACTAGGATGTATCCTATAAAGATTAATGTCAGGCTGAACTCTTCCTGCTAATAAAAAGGTGGATAAAAAAACGTTTAGGCAGGGTTTACCAAGGACAACTACACCTCCCTGGTTTTCTATGTAAGGATACATAATATCTCTGAAAGAGTCTGAAAAAAACATGACATTTTCACCCAATGAAACTCTTCTGGGTACATTTACTGTATGAATAGCCACAGCTTTAGCATCTAGTCTTGATAAGCGTGTAAAGAGGAGCACTAACATTGAACTTGAGCTATTACAAATAGCTACTGACCTTGAGACCTTGAACACTTCGCTTCAGCTCAGTCCTACAGTCAGACTACTGTTTGTCTTTTTCACAACCCTAACTGGTGCGCTACTCCACTGTGGGTTTATATATCATATATATATATCATATCAGACCTTATTGTACTTTTTATCTGCTATGGTATTACTATAGCATATTCTGTGGTAGTTTTTTACCTATGACATTGTAACTTCTCTGTGACATTTGTATAGTTTGTATAGTATTGTATAGTTTCTATTTATTATACGGGTTGTTGTTTTTTCGTGAGGGAAGGGCCGGATTTTTCTTCACGCACCTGCGTAGCTCACCTGTGCGGATTCCGGAAGTCGTGACGGCAGAAGGACAAGACTCGGGATGTAGCGCGAGAGGAATGGCTCAGGAATCCAAGCGCAAAAAATCTTGCTCAACTTGATTGGTGATCAGCTCGCATATAGTCGTCTCGAGAGCACCGTACTGCGCGAGAGAAAGCTTTCTTCAGCCGAGCAGGCCGAGCCCAGGGACCAGCAAGTTGTTCTGTGTGGCACATTTTCTTTTGAGATTTTTAAACACCACTTTGCCCAAAGAAACTTTCAGAGGATCGATCCACTTTTAAAGATTTTTTTTTTAAAAATGTCTTCGAGTATTTTACCTGACGAGGCGGTCTTCTCTGACTTCAGGAGACAGTGCTTAACGATGGATAACTGGTATAACAAGTATGATAAAAACGGAATGCAAGTGTGGGTCGAAATCCCGCCACTGGCATCCACACAAGGACACAAAAATGCACCTAAAGTTCACAAGATCAAGGTAAGATTAAATTTCAGAAACTCTTCCCTGCCCATAGAGCTCATCCACAAGGCCCTTTGGTGTGTCTTAGTCAACTTGGCCGTTTGTAATTGCTACGCGTGTCTGTGTTTCAGTGCAAAATGACAATAAAGGACGTGTCAGCCGCCACCATGTACGATGTCCTTCATGACGGCCAGTACCGCAAGAAGTGGGATCCCAACGTGTTGGAGAGTTTTGACATTGCCCGTCTCTCTGCTAATGCTGATGTGGGCTACTACTCCTGTAAGCACTGCACTCCTGTCTGACGCACCTTCTCCCATCACATAACAGTGGGTTTTTTTTTATGTGACCCACCAGAAACCTGTTGGCCTAGAAATTGAAAAGAAGAAAAAAGGCTGGATTCATAGTCAAGTTGACATTTGAGCTCTTGGAGAGATAGACATCCTTTTTTATGTTGGCTTAGTAGGCTATTTTATGTTTTTCTTCTTTATTTGAAATATAAATAATATAAATACACGCATCTTGATCGACTAAGCTCTTGATACAAGAACTACAAAGTGTGTACTACGTGACATCTAAATGTATTAGTGTACTTTAAACATGTACTGCAAATGCTTTGTGTATACTGGCATGGTTTGCAAACAGTGGAGCGATGTGGATCTTTATTGTGAGTTACAGTGAGCCGTGGAAAAATGCAGTGACGATTTCTCCCAAGTACGAGCTCTTCCCTTCATCAACCTGTGTTTACACACACACACACACACACACACACACACACACACACAACTGGTTGGTGTTTTGCTGCTACCCCTCCACGGTGCTCCCCAGGGCCAGAGCTCTGGTGTGATTTCTCTATTCAAATCCATTGTCACTTTCGTAGGGACGGATGATGCAGCCCTTAGGGGTGAAGCATGAGGGGCCTTTGTTCCACCAGTGTATTTATAGTCTAAACATGGATGCAGTTGCTGCCTAAGTTGGTTCTCCTGAATCTAAGGTGACTGTGGCAGTGAGAAACCTGTTGGAGGAAATCTCTCCTTCGGCTATTCTGAATGATTATTGTTCTTTTTTTTTTTCTTTTTAGGGCTTTGTCCGAAACCACTGAAGAACAGAGATGTGGTAACGCTGCGTTCGTGGCAGGTGACGGATGATGAGTATCTGATCGTTAACTACTCAGTCAAACACCCGGTATGTCACCTCCTCCACACTCTCCCTGCCAGCCACTGTCTGTCAAATATGTCATTCCTTTCATTCACTCCTTATCCATATTGATACTAATGTGACATGTCAATCAATACAGCTCGTATGAGAACGTTTTGTACTTTTACTTTTAAGAGATTGTTGTTGTTTTTTTTAACATTGCTTAAAAAAAATCTCTGTTTTGGTTCACTTACAGAAATATCCTCCTCGCAAAGACCTTGTGAGAGCCATTTCCATCCTAACTGGCTATTTGATCATGCCCACCGGACCAAATAGCTGTTCTTTCGCATACCTTTCACAGGCCGACCCCAAAGGTTAGACCCTCACCAAATGACCTCATTCTGTTCAAAGAAATCTGAACATGTGAGAATATGTAATTCTTAATGAAAATCTTAAGTAGAGCTGCTGTTTTAATTTGTCCCTGTTGTTTTGGTCCAGGTTCTCTTCCAAAGTGGGTGGTGAACAAAGCGTCTCAAGTTTTAGCTCCCAAGGTATGTAACACAACTCGTCTGTGGCAGCACATACATACTCAGCAAAAGTTTCCTTGTAGTTGGCGGTGAAGTCGAAAGCGGAAAAAAAAAAAAGGTGTGTGTGTGTCCTGGAAATGATTAGAAAGTGTGTACTAGGTGTTGCACATAAGGGAGCGAGGGTTTCGAGTCTCTTAAAGGACAATGGTAACCATGGAAACCCAGTGTGAGGGCCGGTCCCCGTAAGATTTCTGACAAAGGAGTATCTCAGAGTTGTCGCTCTCTGCCCCAGTAGAACTCGTTCGCCAGGGTTTCATACCCTCTGCAGCTTGAAAGTATTTAGTGTGTCAGTATGTGTGTGTGTGTGTGTGAAACTGAGATTGTGAGAAACGCATCCTCAACTTGAACAGAAACCTTGACCTCTTCATTAACCATTAACAGCTTCCCCCCCCACCCCCACCCACCACTAGCATAATAAGGTATTGACATGTAGTGGTTTGGCTAAATACTGAAGATTCAAAACAATAATAATCATTATTTGTATAATACCTTTTTTTAAAACGGACACAAAGTGCTTTACAAAAGACTAAATAAAAATAAAGGTAAAAGGCAATATCAGCAAAGCAAGAAACATCAGTAAAAGACAAAATGCAGGTTAAAAAAAAAATCCTATCCTTACATAAAGTCTATAAAAGTGATTTAAAAAGATAAGTGATTTAGCCAGCTGCTGCTCCTCAGGCAGTCATTCCAATAATAACAATAAACTTTATTTATATAGCACTTCTATAAAAGTGCTTTACAGGAAGGCATAACATTTCTCTACCTGCTTAATCCATAAAAACAAGAATAGTAAAATATAAAAGATGGACATAAGATAAGACGCAGTAGGTTGAAAGGAATGTATAAACGTGGATTTTAAAAGATGATGCTCAACTAGTTGGCCCAACTTCTTCAGGCAGGGTGTTCCACAGGTTCGGGGCCCTGACGGCAAAAGTTCAATGACCTTTAGCCTGGAGTCTAGACTGAGGGACCGTCAGAGGGGCCCTGCCCAGGCTGCAATCTGGCTCAAGAGAAACTAAGACGTCACGGTTGTAGCTAGGGGCCACCACGTTTTCAACAGTTATGACAATTTTGTTTTGTATCTGGTTGGAGCCCACAAAGGCCAGATCACCTTGTTATTTCAAACTAGACTTTATAGATCATGTGTGCTTTTGTCCAATGTCCAATTTCTTTGCTTTGGCTGATGAAATACCTTCACTTGTGTCCGAGCTGTAAATAGTAACAATCAATTGCGGCAACTCTTTTTTTTTTAATCTTAACTCTTTGTTGACTGAACATGAAGGTGTGGTAGGATTCCCATTTGTGGTTTCAGCCCTCTGATACTCCCTTCCTGTCTTGGTCTGCTCCTTCCAGGTGATGAAGTGTGTACACAAGGCGGGGCAGAATTACCCTGAGTGGAAACTGCAGAACTCCCCGGACCAGAAGCCGTGGTTGTTCCCGGAGCAGAACAACTTGCCCATGATGGACCCAGCTACACTATCAGTACAGAGAGCAGACTCCCTAGAAAACGTGGATGAGAGTGCCACTGTGGAGGCTCAGGAGAATGAGGATAGTAGCTGAATCACATCAATAGGATGGGATGGCCAAGGCAGGCCAAGACAGAGACTAGAGGATATACTGTAAGACTTGACGCTAAAGTCCCACACCTCTCTACGGCACTTCATCCTTTGTCTCCAATCTTTCCTCAAATTACTTTGAATTTCTCCAGTTTTCCATATCAATGTGCCTTTTTTGGGATAAGCAAGAGAATGAAGTGTTTACAGCTGATTTACCAGATTGAGATGAACACAGAGCAAGGTGCCATTCAGATCAGTCGGCTTTGAACGGAGCTAAAAATCTCTGTACTGTACTTACTCGACACCGTACAAGCATAGCGTTGTTAGGGTTCGATTGTGGAATAGTTACTCACAGCATCACATTTAGTTATGGATCTTTCACCACCCTTTTTTTTTTTGTAGTTGCAACCATGTAATGTAACACGTGAAGTAAGTTTGAAGGACGTGAATGAAGGGAAATGAAGTTAAGTGACAAGTAATGGAAATGAAATGTATATTCAGTGGTGAAAGTATTTTTGTATGTATTCTGGACATCTCTACTTCCACTCTGTTCAGTTTTATCTATTATTTGCTTGTTAAAACATGTGGAACTGTGGTTGTAGCTTGCTTGAATAGATCTTTTATTGGGTACTTAAAACTATCACTTTTTAAAAACCACATATTTGGTTACACTGTTGAAGTGACCTTTTAACCTGAAACTTCATTTGGTGAAAGAGCAAACATTCTTGGTTTGTGCAGTAGTTCCAGGCTTAGACATCAGATGTCTTCCAGAAACAGTTTCACTTCACTGTCACTGACTGTACCTTTTTTATATGAAGAATTTTACGGCTAACTGGTATTTTATTTATAATTGACCATAATTTGATCTTCCATACCAAAACACAGGAAGATTGTCCCTGAAGGTTCATATGTTTTGTATTTATTGAGATGTTGTGGAAGTTATAAAGACCCAGGACTTGCCATAGACATTCGTAGTCAGATCCGTTGCTGATCTCAGTGAATGAAAATCTTTAGGGAGTATTTTTTTTTGTTTTTACCATAAGGATTGGAAAGGATTGTATACATTTGACATTATTTATTAATGTGAAGTTAGTTGGCTCAGATGAAGTCATGATGGAGCAGAGGGAAGTCGAGCCCTGCAAGCTGAGCTCTTGAACTTTCCTAACTGAAGATATAACAATGTTACGTGGTCTGTGCTTTTAAATAAACCTCACATGGTTTACATGCTTCTGTAATTACTGCGGTTTATTCTTCGAAGGGTGACAGTCACTCTCAACCGAAACCCAAAGTAGAACAAGTCGAGCTACTCGGAGCACAGGCCTGTTACTCAAGTTCAAGCTGTCACAGGACTACAAGAATGCAATCAGACACCTTTGTTTTTTAAAATACAGGCTAATATCATGTACTTTTACCAAAAACAAATCACTGAGAAACATAGTTCAAGGTAGTTTTATTTTGTATTCAACAATATCAGGCTCATGATGGAAAAACTAGGTCAGATCTGATTTCATGATAATGGAAAAAACAATTCTATGACCTTTTACTCACTAAAGGAATCAGACTGGTTATGTCTGTTATGCACCAGGTGTGCGTTTAAAGGTTTTAAAAACAGTTTAAAAAGTTAATTTACTGCATATGGATATACTGCAGTAACATGTAGACTGACAACATATTATGACAAAGGGCACAATGTACTGTATAGCTCACTTTAAGAGCATTATTATACTCATTGGCACCTCAAAAGTACATACATGAAACAATTGCATTATGAAGGTCAGACCACAAGCAGTGTGAGGGCATATATTATGAACTACATAATCTGGTATGAAACATGTTAAAAACTATTCTAAATATTTCATAATTTACTGTATTAAATCAATATTGGGTCCATATTGGAATATATTTACATCAGTATATACAATGTATATTTCATACACAACAGAAAACAACAAATACCTAAAAGCTTTATGGTTTACCGTCCACTGGATATCGTATACTGTTCCTTCACACTGTATGTGAGGTGCTGCTGTCCCTACCATGTGCATGTGGACTGTGAAATTCAAAAAGTTAATATGTCCCTGTACCAATGTCACCAAGACAAATGTGTACATTTATTCTACTTGCCGATTGAAGTAATCTGATTCTATCTACATGGTCTACATGATCTTCTGGTCAGGGCTCAGTTAATTTGATGATTACAAGGGTCTGTAAACTTTATGCTTGGCAACAATCTTGTGTATCAATACATATCTTACTTGGAAATGTGATGCATTCCACTGTAAAACCTCTCTATATGACTCCTTCTGTGAGTAATACATGACAGAACAACGGCAGTCTTGTATCAGTGGAGAGAGAGTGCTTAGATGACTGGGCGAGAGAGAAAACTGAGTATTTAGTGTATTGTTCTGTCAAGTACAACTATGAATGGGACTGTTAGTCATAGATCTGTCATCCTGAAGCTGAGACAGAAAGGAGGCTGGAGTCTGTGGGAGGAGGGTAATGACATGTTGTGATGTGCCAATCCACCAAGGACATCAGCCCCACTGAGAGGTGCTCACTCTCCCTCCCTCTTTTTTTGTCTCTCCCCCTGGGTGATCTGCTGCCACCTAGTGCACAGTCCTCTCCTTCTGTCTCTGGTAGTCTAATAGAAGAACACATGGAGGAGAAGACATTAGAATCCACCAAAACATGTCAGGGTGTTTTTTCAGTTTCTCCCACCTGTGTGATTTGGTGCCTCAAAGCCAATTTCACTGTTTAAGGCATGCAGTGGATTCAGCCAGTTAGCATAGCAAGGCGGCTACTGTAACTTGCAGGCATTGAAATGATGCATTCACTGAAAACACCTGATGAGCTTTAAGGCTCTTAGATATTAGGTACTAAGCAACTTATCTTCCTCTTGTAGAGGAAGACGATGTCAAACCTGGAAGCAGATAGGCTTTATGTGTATGGCTTACAGAATACTATCATCGCCTCAATATAATTTCATGGAGAAAGTGAGAGCAAGACTTACTATAAGGAAAGAAGCGCACCCTCATCAGAATTTCCCGAGCGGTCTTCAGAATCTCTACAGCCTAAAGAGGTAGGAAAACAATAACAATCCAAACCTTCAGCAAAAATGTTCCCAATGAATGACTGTGTGAATGACCCTTGGGGAGCTGTGGGGAACACCAAGTTGAAAATTTGACCAGGGTGTTTCACCATCTCACAGCCTTATGTTATAGATACACTTTATAGTATCATTTTGATATGCCCCACACTCTGGCATGAGAATAGTACTAACACCAGTATTTGTAATACTTTGATTTACCCTTGAGTGTTCTATGTCTTGGAAGTCCACATCATTCACAGAAAGCACCTGGTCCCCCTCTTGTAGCCCTGCCCTGTGGGCATCAGAGTCTGGGACTACCTGCCAACACACACACACATAGATTAAAAATCACAATGTGGAACATTTAGAAAAGTAAACAATGCAAGAGCACAATACTAAATATGAAAGGTATAAGCCAATCTAACACCAGGCCTGCACACACCTTGGATATAAAGATTCCCAGCTGGGAGGCCTTGCCCCCACGGATGTTAAAGCCCAGTTGAGCCCCCGGAGGTTTCTTCAATACAATGGTACGTGGTAGGAACTGGGTGAGTTCATTGTTGTAGTCAGGTTGATGGACCCGCTGTATAGGGCACAGAGAAAATATTGACAGTAGACTCAAACTAGCATACTTCATCATGACTCTGGGAGCTCAGAAATTTGTATTTGTGCAAGTTTTTATTACAAACCTAGACTTTTAACATTTAACTTTTAAGGGTTTACACTCTTCACGAACTCATGTTCCAGGACACTGTCAATAAAAGGATTAAGCACACACTCAATATGAAATTTATTTCATCATTGCAATTTGTTGATTCGGAAGAAAAGTTAGACATGGTGACACAGCACACAACGAAGATATTCAAATCCATTTAAATGTGTGGAGGCCACCGGCGCCAGAGAAAGCTCCTCCAGCTTTAATATGTTGCTGCTGCTGCTATTGACAGAATCATCTGTAATCCTCTGATCACTGACAACCATCCAGATGTGTCTGTGACATTCTAGTATTTTTTTCCAATGTTCAGGTTTTCTACATAATTTAAAGTAATTTAAGAAACGTATTCCTAGGCATTCCTAACTTCTTATTCCGAGGTGTTCCTAACTTCCTAACTTATTCTACCATGCTTCGGCTATAGTGCATTCACTCCATCATTCAAGTATCACTATTATTATTATGAGGACAAATGTAGGTCAAATTCAGACCTCCTGTGGGGCTATCCATGCTGGTGGGCTCTCATAAGAAGGCAGGAACACCACTGGGAGCTGGTAGTCATCATATGGAATTTTCTGGTCCATGGTTTACAAAAACCTTTAGAAAACAGAGTACATTATCATTAGCCACCTTGCGTTTATTTAGCAAACTCGTTACTTATGGTTTAGTTGACGGTTCTGATATCCATTCGTCATGACAAAAGTAACAGTTATTCCTCAGTGGTCTACGGTGTATTACAACCAGCAGCTGTAACGTTACACTAAGGTAAAATTGGTTTCATCTTATTTATCTTATATACAGAGGCTAAAAAGGACCGGAACATAACACTGTATAATGTTTACATACAGATCAGTTCCTGACCTCCCAGCCAGTCGGTTTAGTTCTGGTGACGAGCTAAACTAGATAATCAAACCAGCCAATATGATATAAACACCTGAAAAGGATTGCAATCAAATGAAAATACATTTGTATCTGGCAAAGAAAGTAAAGCGAAATAAATTCTAGCTGACAGTGGGTAAATTCACAGCGCAAACACCTGCAAGCTAGACGCTAACTGCCAACTGCCGCTAGCTTGCTAGCTCAGTTTTACTGAGGCACGCTGATTATGCTCTCTTTAGTTACAGCTCGTGGTTAGCTAGCATCCAATATTATTATATTTTGAGTTATAGCGTGTTACACCAAAAACATATAGCCACAGCTATAAATAAAGCGACAACAATCTCACCAGAGAGGTTGGAAAGCTAGCAAGCCGAGCAACTGCTTCCCTTTGGCCACGCCTCGCGCATGCGTACTGACGAACCTCTTTGGCATTTTGGGAAAGATAATCCAAACAAGCAAAGGAAGATGCTTAGTGAGCGGTGATGGGCTCGTTACCATAAAATAGTTATTCATTACTCCTTACTAGTTTCTCATTTCTCAAAAGGGAATTTATTATTATTATTTTGGTTACACTACTGTTTACTGCGAAATTAATTACTATTATTGTAACGCATTACCACACAATCTATGGAGGCAGGATGAAGTTACAGTCTCTTCTGAGCGCAGTATACAGTAGGCCAGGGATGTCAAACCGTGTGCCATGGAGGGCCGAGAGTATGCAGGTTTTCATTCCAACCGAACAATACACCAGGTGATTTCACTGATTAGTCCCTCCTCTCTGGTTGAAGGTGTGGTAATCAGTGAAATTACCTCCTGTATTCTTGGGTTGGAACGAAAACCTTGCATACTCTCGGCCCTCCATGGCACATGGTTTGACACCCCTGCAGTAGGCTATACCTGCCCAATTCCATTTGACCAAAAATATGCTCAATCTCAAATCTCATCAAAATTACATAACACAACTCTAATAATGGTAGTGTGTATAACCAACACGACAGCTCTCTCTCTGTGGTTTACCACAATACCACTGGTACCACGTGTGTCCTGTCAAAGCATGACTATCACCATTAGCGACGAAAAATGTTAGGAGTTCTTATCCCCAGTGTTATCCTAATCAGGCTCAGCAAATTCAAGGATTCAATAACTTGGATTACACTTTGGAACACGCATAAGCAGAGGGGGGAATGATTTCCGCCAAAAGCAACGTGAAAATGTATTTGTTTGAGCTTTGTGTTTAAGATTGGATATCCTGTGATTAGGTTACATTACTAGTAGTTCTGCCCTTACTTCAAAATACGTTTCACATGCACATTCGAATATATTTGGACATTTCTAAATATACAAAATATATTTGTAAATGTCTTGGATACTGGAACATATCTGCCATATCTGCCAATATCAAAATATATTTGGGCCACTCAAAATGTTACCTACATGCACAAATAGAATTTGGGCCAATTTTTATATATTTCGAAACATATAGTCTACTGAAAATCTGACCTGTGTGTGACATGTTGCTCGCTCAGGTGGTTTCATTCTGTATTTGACAAAACAATACATTTTTGTCATACAATTCACAATGTCGATTTGGAGACATCCTATTGTTGTCTGCTGCTGTGGTGGAAAAAAAACTATTTATAAATTGTCCGTTGTAGAGCCGCGCTCATCAGTCAGCCGCAACTTTCTCTTCACCTGTGTTGGATTCTCTAGACACTCCCTTCCTCCCCGTTCTCCCTCCTCCTGCTTGGAGCACACCCCTTTAACTGGCACCCTTTCATTAGGGACCATTCACATTCCGACCACGAAACTTGCCATTCAATAGACTGGCATGGATGCGAGAGAGTGAAGGCAACGAGGGAATGGTTTCCTCAACCTGAAGGCGCAACTTTGGCTAAGTGTGACTGACTGAAGGAAATCTGTGGACCCAGTGTGTTTTAAGGTAAGCCAGATGTGTAGACAGATAGATAGATAGACAGACAGACAGACAGACAGACAGACAGACAGATAGATAGACAGACAGATAGACAGATAGATAGATAGATGGATAGATGGATAGTGTGGATTCTCTTCATAATGATCAGTCAGGTGAAACTGGTCAGATCAAAATAACACTTTCTGTTTCACATATCTCTCATCATACCACCACTGATCTAGGAACAATTTGTGGGTGTACAATAACTCTTATATTTCCATCCACATCTATCACTGCCTATGACAAATAATCTTTGATTAGGTGAGTCATTCTCTCATCAGTTTTTATGAGCAGTCTCCACATATTTCCATGTCAGATTCTAGTTTACGTTGCCAATTTGGCTTAGTTACCAGATCAAATTGGTAAGGTGTGTCTGTCTATTATTCTGGTTGATACCGCAGGCAGCAATGTTTACCACACAGCCTTGACATTATGGAGAGCTGTCCAAAACTCTCCCCAAATGTTGGAGGGAATTCTGTGCTCATATATACAGTGTGTATATATATATAGGGTGTTTCAAAAGTCTGCTGTCTCATAAGTGCAGACACATAATTGTGCAAGATCATCTGGGAAATTTTGATGACTTACGCAAGTTAGGACAGAAATCTTACTGACGTTTTATTTCCTGGTATTAACCTTCCACAGGTATAATTTGTAGTACTAATAAATGCTTATATTGAAAGTTGAATTATTTAGTTAAAATGACTACAAGTGTACAGCCCCTTTTCATTCATATCATTATTCTTATTATACAAAATTGTATACCTACTTTTTAAATACCCTTCATTTTATTTAGTTTGGCTAAAAATAACCAATGTGCAATCAGTGTTCATGGCTGTTCAATCCAGGATGATTGTGTTCATGAAAGCGACAGCTCCTAGGATGTACATAAAAGGACACAGTTGGTTCAGTGCTAGACTGTAAAAAAAAAAAAAAAGTGTTCATTTATTCTTTCATTTTCATGGGGACATTTCTACTTCACTTGCTTCCTTTTGGCTTGTTAGGGTTAGGATGTTTGGTCATGTTTATGTTGGAGCTCTTACTCAACAGTCAGCTCAGCTTCACTTCCTGGTAAATAATTAGTTCCTGCAGTGAAATAACACTCATTCAGTTTCATGTCTTACCTACATCTAGACGCTGTCCAAACATGTTCTCACCATCAGACGCTTATCTTCAAATCTAATTCTTTATGTGAAACACGATACTCGGTAGTATGCCATTTAGGATCTCATTTTATCCTAACACACTCTTCTGAATAACACACAGTAGTATAGTTTAAGATACATTTGCCCAACGCTATCTGCTCTATCTAATAATACGCCTTAACTTTGAAGTTGCAGAGTTGCAGGGTGCAGCACCCTCAGCAGGTCTTGCATTAACCGTAGCCATGAGCGGAGCCAGAAGGTAATTGGTAAAAGCCCAAATCAAATCAAGTCAAACAGTAGGCGCTGCAACCTGACAAACAACTTCTTTCCTTTTGTTTTTAATTTTTCTAATATGAACCCTAAAGGTATCTCTTTTCAGTGTACATTTCAATTGCTCAATGTGTATCTTGGGGGGGTGACAAGAAATATGTCTAGTCTACCATGTCTGTTCTGGTAGAAAGGGTAAGAACCTGGCAACTGGCAAATGATATGCCCCAACCTGTTCAGGTTCAGGTTAAGCCCAACCCTGAGCTAAAGACAGAGGGAAGTTTCTAAAACATCCACAATGTTTTTTACAACCTCGACATGTACTGTGACTGTGTTGAAGGTTTATTGAGTCTCTCGTGGGGTCGGCCTTCAGTACGGGCTCACAGTTAGGATCACCAGATGTGCCCGGAGACTGTCCCCCCTCTGCCTCAAGGCAACTAGTTTTATTTTACTTCCACAGTCTAGTTATAGGCCGTCTCCTCATTTTCTCCACTGCTCCCTGTGTGTGTGTGTGGATGTGTCTGTCACTGTTAGTGCCTGCCTACTGAGTTGCAAAGGCTTGAATGGTGTGACTTCACTCTCTCCTCTCTCAATACCCTGCTGTTGCCCATTGTAAGTGCTGCCAGTGGCTATACCCCCCTTGCATAGAGGCTCTATTGAGGGGGGTATTGAGCTGGGATTGCCCTGATACCCATAGATATTCTCCTTTTTTTCCCCCCTCTCTCTGCTTCCTCTCACACAGTCTTTTTTTTTCTTTTTTTCCACGATGCTCATAGGTTGAGCGTAGTGAATCAGGTCAGGCCTCTCCTCACAGAGAAAGATATCTCTTGGATCCCTCCATCCCGCTCCAGGCTGTGAGCGTATCAGGTATCCAGACTACACAGCGCAGGATCTGCACTAATACTGTTCATGAGGAGGCGAGGTGATGTCGCCAGACGACAGTTGCTGCAGAGTTTGCTGCCGGGGCTTGTATAGCTGCTACTGGAGGCACCCGAGTGAAAAGAAGAGAAGAGTGAGTATGTGTAGCCGGTATCCTCAGTATTCCTGGTTGTGCTCAGAGGTTGTGGTCATTTGCTTCACCACTGAACTGTAACGCCCTCTGTCTGATGTTGATTTAGTGACCTATCCCAGGTGATTCATACTACTGGACAATGGATTTGAAGCCCTCTTGGAGTGACGGTTGTTTTCAAGGTTTTAGTTTTCAGCTTCCTGGTATTTGAGCTGCAGCATAACCTTTACACAATCCCTGAAATTAGGGATTAACATTCCACTGGACTAAATTCAGTATATAAAATATATCCTCATATAAACTGTTTTGCAATGGGATGCCTCTGTGTCACCCGTGATGAGAAACAAAGTGGATGTTATTTGTTATGTTGCTTTTTTTTTTAAAGAGTTATTCAGACCTGTTGTGCAAATAAAAGCATTGTAAATAAAGTGCCAACTGCAGAGCTCAGTATGTGATTGTGTGCTAGGACTAATTACTGAACCCACGGACCCTAACAGGCTTGTAGTGGACTGATCTGGAACAGGATTACAAAGGGGGAAGGTTCAGTCTCTGGAGGGGGATGGTGGTGGTGGTGGTGGTGGTGCTGATGGTGAAAGAGTGTGAAAGTTGCCGTTTGCCCAAAAATTGTCACCACACCGAGCAGAGAATGAAACCAACAGGAAGAAATGTTGGAATTGTTTTTTTAAGTGATCAAGTTTCCACGGGCATGATGCCACACACACACAAACACAACAACACACACGAAGGGTTGCACATGAAAAACAGAAACCTTCTTGTCATTTTAGCACGCATGTTGTTGGCTGTCACTCGTCACCCTGGTCTCCCTGCTAACCCTATGCTGGATGTACATTTGTCTGGTTACTTTCAATGACCGCGAGGATGTTAACTGGTGAGTGATCACACACAACACACACACACACACACACACACATTTCACACAGTGGAGCTGGCACAAATGCTCAGAATCCTTTCTCTTTTCTGCTTTTGTGCATTCATTGACCTCCATGTTGCTAACCCTGTGCTGCCCTCTATTGTTCCATTATCAGGAAGGGCTTCACGTTACTGAAACGATGGATGAACTGGTTCATGGTGCTGATCATTATCTCTGCACTGTTGACCAGCTACTGCATTCTGCTGCTGGTGAGAGACAAATCTGGACCGGCTCTGCGGTTCAGATGTATGGATGCAGTTAGCTCATCGGACGCAGTGGTGTTATCATGAAGCAGCACAATATTATTCCACATCTGAATGAGTTGCTCAAACTGTTATATAGCGTTCTTGAGTCAATGTTAGAATACTGGAACTGGTTTTGTAGACATATTAGGATAGAAAATTCCTTTGCTGATCATGAAATAATATCACTGTAGACCTGCTTCAGAGGGCATGGTTGCAATGACCTTTTTATAATGTAACATTGTTCATTGCAGCTCTTTGCACTGTTCCAAGTTGCCTTGAGAGAACCATTAGACTTACACTGGCTGCACAAGGTAAGTTCAACATCTCACCATCTATTTTCCGTCACTCAACATCTGTTTCCCTCTGATCCTTCTTGAGGTTGTTCAGGATTAGTGTTGGTCTGCTTACCACATGTCATGTTTGGGTTTCCTCTGCCTAGATCCTCCTGTTTTTAGGTTTCCTCTTCATCACTTTGGGGGTCACAGGAATAAGCCTTCAGTGGCGTAAAGAATGGCCAACTGTTCTTCTCTCACTCAAGGTACAGCAGGCCAAAGCATCTCTCTCTTGTCAAGGAGTGCGTGTGTGAGAATGTATGAATCAGATGTTTGTTTTGTTTCAGATGGTTGGCAGTTGTAGTGATGTGTGTGTTGGCCTTTTGGCAGGCTACAGGTCCTTTCTTGCAGATGGGTGGTGTCGGAGCCTGGACCCTGCTCAGCTGGCTCGTGTTCCAGGGCTTCCACACGGCAAACCGAGTAGGTTAGTGTCAAGCACCATTAGCAGGACATACTAGACTCGTTCTGCACAGTTTCAACCAGCGCCTTGCTCGGCTAATTGCATGATGGTTAGAAATGTTGTCCGACTTGCTCCAGAGACATGATTGCACCGATCATAACATAACATAACATAACATAACATAACATAACATAACATCATTTTTTATGATCTATTCCAAGATGTTACAGGTATAGATATAGATATAGATATAGATATAGATATACAGTGGTGGCCAGAATTGTTAGAACACCTGACAGATCTGAAAATATTGACCTTTTCTTGCCTCCAAAACATGATTTCATTTCATAATGTTCATGAAACATGCAGATGGTTGCTCTGAGCACAACAAATATCAGATGAAGTGAGTCCTACTGTTTTTATCCACTTTTAACTTTAATATTTGGTATGTCCACCTTTTGCAGCAATTCAAAAGAATCACACAGCTGTGTCCTAAGACTCTTGATCACCATCAATTTAACCACGATCACACCTGACAATGATTACACAAGTAATTTGGCTTCTTCTGTGAAGGAACATGATTGTGTGACATTGACAGTGAAATAGGCCTAGCTTGTTTTTTGTAAGGAAAATGACGTAAATCTCCTTATGATGGCTCTATTCTATGGTTTATAGAGCATAATGATGACTTTGTATATATTTCATTCGTTTTATGGGTATTTTAATGGCCAATTGAACAAAAACAACTGAAATCTTAAATGTATGCCAAGTGTTCTAATAATTTTGGCCACCACTGTAGGTATGGGTATAGGTATAGGTATAGATATAGGTATAGATATAGATATGGGTATAGGTATAGATATAGGTATAGATATAGATATGGGTATAGGTATAGGTATAGATATAGGTATAGATATAGATATAGGTATAGGTATAGATATAGGTATAGGTATAGATATAGATATGGGTATAGGTATAGATATAGATATGGGTATAGATATTGTTGAATAAACTTAGATCGAGACAGAAGTTCTTTTAAATACAATCATGGATTACATGAGCACATTTATTATAAAACAGAGAACAAGACAATACAGGACAATACAAGACAATACTGAGCTCAGGAGAGATGCGTCACATGGATGAGTGTACGGATCTCCGCTATAGAAGCATCAGGGCAAAGTTTATATAGCTAAAGGAAACAATAAAGGGGATGAATATGCAAAAGCGCTATCTACTAGGGGAAGGACTAAAAGCATTGACGCATCTAGTGAGGTCACAAGGCTACACGCAGCAGATATCTGGGTACACGTGGCTTAAGGAAGTAACGGGGGAGGCTTTCTGGATGGTACCGGCTCTTTGGGCGACTATGTTATGATCTGACCTGACCTGTGGCCTGCATTACCAGGCACCAGTCGTTCTCCCTTCATCTAGACTAGGCACATCCTGTCCTCCCAACTATGATATGCGACTATTGACAAGACATGCACCCAGACACCTCGGCGCCTCACCATGTGTGACCCAACAAGTGCATACACTAAGGCCTAATGAGCTTAAGCAACTAAAAAACATAGGGGATAACAGTACTAAGGGATAAACAAGAATATCAAAGGTAACATACGTAAATTCTACCACAGATATAGATATTGTTGAATAAACTTAGATCGAGACAGAAGTCCTTTTAAATCAATCATGAATTACATGAGCACATTTATTAGCACACAGAAGACAATACAATACAATACAATCCTATATAATACAATACTGAGCGCTCAGGAGAGATACGCATACATGGGTAAAGCATACGGATCTCTGCCATAGAAGCATCAAGGCAAAGTTTATATAGTTAAAGGAAACAATAAAGGGGATGAATATGCAAAAGCGCTATCTACTAGGGGAAGGACTAGAAGCTGACGAAAAGCATTGACGCAACCAATGAGGTCACAAGGTTACACGGAGCAGATATCTGGGTACACGTGGCTTAAGGAAGTAATGGGGGAGGCTTTCTGGATGGTACCGGCTCTTGGCCGACTGTGTTATGATCTGACCTGACCTGTGGCTGCTTTACCAGGCACCAGTCGTTCTCCCAACAGATAGATTAGGCACAGCCTGTCCTCCCAGCATATGATATGCCACTATTGACAAGACATGCACCCAGACACCTCGGCGCCCCACCATGTGTGACTCAACACGTGCATACGCCAAGGCCGAAGAAGGAGAAGCAATTATAGAAATATAGGGGATAACAGTAATATACTACAAGATACCTAAGGTAACATACGTAAATTCTTCCACAGATATAGATATAGGTATAGGTATAGGTATAGATATAGATATAGGTATAGGTATAGATATAGATATAGGTATAGATATAGCTATGGGTATAGGTATAGATATAGATATGGGTATAGATATAGATATAGGTATAGATATGGGTATAGGTATAGGTATAGATATAGATATAGGTATAGATATAGATATAGGTATAGATATAGCTATGGGTATAGGTATAGATATAGATATAGGTATAGATATAGGTATAGATATAGATATGGGTATAGGTATAGATATAGATATGGGTATAGATATAGATATAGATATGGGTATAGATATAGATATGGGTATAGATATGGATATAGATATAGGTATAGATATAGATATGGGTATAGATATAGATATGGGTATAGATATAGATATAGATATGGGTATAGATATAGATATGGGTATAGGTATAGATATAGATATGGGTATAGATATAGATATAGATATGGATATGGGTGTATATATATAGATATAGATATAGATATAGGTATATAGGTATAGATATAGGTATAGATAAAGATATAGGTATAGATATAGATATGGTATAGGTATAGATATAGGTATGGGTATGGGTATAGATATAGATATGGGTATATAAATAGATATAGATACAATAAAATAAAATTAAAGGTAGAACATCTCAACAGAACATCAAAATCAGATGGTTACTGGTATATAAAGTAATGTGCAAGAAGTATATTTATGTACAAAAATATGCTAGTGCTAATAAAAAAAAAGAAAAAAATGAAGATTTTTGGAGAGCACCAATAGTATGTAGGTTACTCTCACACTACTAATAATACAAACACATTTCACACCTGGTGGAGCCACTACACCGTTCTCTGTTTAGAGCAGTGTAAATATTAGAATAGGACCATCTCAGTGTTTGACTTGTGCTCCCTTCAGGCTCCAAGATCCTGATCACAGTGGTATTTGCTGTGGTGTCAGCAGCCATCTTCCTCTGCCCCCTCCTCATCCACTCCCCTTGTCTGATTGAACTGAATGAATTACCTCGCAAACCAGATCTCATTGGCCACCGAGGCGCACCGATGGTGAGTGTCTTTTCCTCACGCGTGATCCCTCTCATATCACAAATGGTGTAATCATCGGTACGCTTTTGGAGCTATCAATACTGGAGTGCGGCAGTTATAATTGTAGGCTGTATTGTATTTAGTCAAAGAGGAGTGGTGCTATTTGATTGATTGGTCAGCCATCCAAACTCCTTCATCATCATGCAGAGAAAACATGTACATATCATGTTAAATTAAGCAAATACTCAGGTGTGAATATATGTCCAGTCATGTGAAGACGCCATGTTGCTTTGTCCTGTTACTTTGCTTTGCTCCTGGGTCACCAATCCTCAGTTTAACACTGTGCATGTTCACAAGGCTTTAGGGTAGTTTGTGAGTTTCACCCATCTGTCCTCACTGTGTTCAGCTGGCCCCGGAGAACACCATGATGTCGTTCAGACAGAGTGTGGTGTGCAACGTGACAGCCTTTGAGACAGACGTGCAACTCAGGTACCCAGGGTCAGGGGTGGGTTCACACACTGCAATGACTCACAAGAGGAAATAGTGGGTGTAGCTCACAACTTTGAACATATTGGTCCTCAAATGTTTTCATAAAGTTTCCATAATGTGTTTTGCACATTTGCAAAGGTTGTTGCTACAAAATCTAAAAACAGGTTTGCAGATTGTGTCACAAACTTACAGCACCTGGTGCACACACATAGTTTACTCTTCTTGGATATATTTGTACATATTTGTGTTAGTTTACATTTTACAACCTTGCGCTTCTTATAATACAAGTACAAGAGGAGGAGGACACTGCCAACACGGCTGCAGTTTGCAAACTGCATCGTACACATGCATTTTTCTTTTTGAGTTTACAGATTAGACATTTGTGCATAGATTTCTGTCAGCCCACACTCTGTTTTGGAACAAAATTCAGCCGATGTTGTTGCAATTCCTATTTGTTGCCAACAGAGGTCGATAAAGGTCATTTATTACTCAATGCCCATTTCAGTTATGATCGTTTTGGCTTCATAGTTTCTGATTTTTGCTGTTTGGTCTAACTTAGTAAGGACAGGGTTCCCTTCCTGATGCACGACCATGACTCTGGGTTCCTGTTGAGAACAACAGATGTTAGAGAGAAGTTTCCCGGGCAAGACTTCAACGACAGCACCAATCTAACATGGGCAGAGTTACAGAGCCTGAACGCAGGTGACTGGTTCCTAAAGGTGAGGGCCTGTGCATTGATGAAAGCTTCATTTATCTGATTTATCTTATCACAAAGCATGCTGTAGTCAGAAGTAATAATCTGACATTTTATAGTAGCATGTGATCTCACTGTTGTTGACGACAAAATCACATCCTTCATCTAATCATCACAACATCTACGATTCCTAGACGGATCCTTTCCGGTCGGTGTCCCAGCTCTCAGCACAGGAGAAGGACGCAGCCAGGACTCAGAGTATACCCTCCTTACTTCAGCTCCTTGACCTTGCCAAGCAGCACAACATCTCAGTCATTTTTGACCTCAAAAGCAACAACCAGGACAACGACGCTGTGGACACAGTCAGCACCATCCTGAAATCTGGCATTGCCCAAAGCCGAGTGAGTGTAATGTTAATCCCTTCACCGGAATTGGATTTAGATGTTTAATGATAAAGCACATTTCGTTAAGGTGTTGTGTTTCCTCCTCACAGGTCCTCTGGCTTCCTCCGGCAGAGAGAGACTATGTAATGCAGACTGCCCCGGGCTTCATACAGGTCTATGACAACGTATCTGATATGGATGCAGCGGGAGGGCAGCACCTGAATGTGAAATATAGCACTTTGAGTACAGCAGAAATCAGGTACAATCTATCTGAGACAAAAACAACCCATATTATCTACCGTAGTTGAGCCAGGGGGCACGCACAGTGGTGTGTTAATTAAAAGTGTGTGTGTAGCATGCTGAGACGCAGTGCTGGTGCTGAATATAGAGACACACGAACAGCCTCGGGAGGAAAGAGATTCAAATAATCTTCTCACCCAGGAGTGTTGTTTAATGGCTGAGCACATCCACCTCAAAAAGAAGTCGTCCTGAAGAAAATATCTGGTGAATTATGGTAGAGAACATTTTTATGAGCCAAATTTGAAAGTTAGACCAGGCATGACGTGTGCTGCATGAGAGGTGTCGTGTTTCCCAGATCATGTATCAGCTATTTCCAATTAACACGACACTTTGCCATAATCTTTTCACTACACCTTTAATGGCTTGCTTGTGTTCACACTGAAATGGCGTGTGGTATAAATGTTGTGTGTCAGGGTGATGCTCATGATGGCAGTGTGTGTGTGTGTGTGTGTGTGTGCGTGCATGCATGGCGCACTCATCTATACATTTTGTACCTGACAGGGATCTTCGGAGCAGGAACGTGTCGGTGAACCTGTGGGTGGTGAATGAGCGGTGGCTGTTCTCTCTGCTGTGGTGCTCAGGGGCCAGCTCCGTCACCACCAACTCCTGCTACCACCTGCAAGACATGAAGCAGCCCGACTGGACGCTGGTGAGCCACATTCAAAGCTGCACATACAGCAGTATAGTGTACCACAGTACCGCAGAGGCAAAGCTGCTGTTTTCTATGCAAGTCACCTCACTGCACCTTCCGCTCATTTCTCTGTTGAAAGGTATCAGATCCGGTAAAGCTTCTACAAGTTTGTTAGGATGTTGGATGAGGATGAGGGTGTTTGTGTGTTTCAGGGACTTGGTAAATACAGACTGATATGGATTACGGTGGACCTTGTGTCTTTGGCGATAATGTTTGGACTCTTCATGTTGCAGAGGTGAGCCGAGCGGTGGTTTGTTGTGCACAGTAGTGACTGTTGTATGATATGACCTGATGTATGAGAATGACTTTTCCACCTCACTGTTTTCCAAGGAAAACATGCTGTTTCAGTTATACTAAAGGTAGGTTTGATAAAATATGTTGACGTATTCACAATAATCACAGTAGAAATTGGAAGAAATTTACAGTATATATCCAAGCTATCATTTGGGTTTCTCATAATGGTGATAAAAGCTTATCCACGTTATTGTTAAAGGAATCTGAATCTGATAGACAATTCAAAAACAAAACAATATCATAATAACAATATTAAAAAATAATAAAAATAATAATATAATGATAGCACGATACTACTGTGAACTTAACATACTTAGTCCATTCGAGACTGAATCAATTTTGCATTAGCTCTAAATGTTTCTGCAATCAGATTTCGTCATATCTGATTTTAACGATGAACAGAAAATGAGCTTATATGTAGCTACTAACTTCTACCAGTTTAGGACCCACTAAGTGTTGTGAATTCGGATGAAATATGAGTAGATATTGACGTTTTTCAAATCAAGTCAAACACAATTGGCATTAATCCCCATATGAAACACTTTGGTGACCAGGTAGCAGATCCTGGGATATCAGAAGTTTCATGCTATGAATGATAATAATATGACACCGACCATCATAAAATTCTTGTCTAAATAATAAAACTCACCATTGAATATTACTGATGTTTTTAGCTATAATAGTAACATTTTAGAGGATGTAATCATCTGTGCACAATTAAGCAAATGAACATCAAGTAACGTTTTCTCATTAAAACAGATGTGTAGGACTTTGGAATGAAACCCTTCAGTTGTGTTTATAACTCCTGTGTGACTCTAAACAGGCAAAGAGAAGCAAAGAAGCGAATTTTCCGCCTGGAATCAAAGGGAACTGTCCCCCTTCTTGCCCTCTGAGTAGTTCGGCCGGGATCCAGCTGTGGATGGTTCTGCCCAGACACCGACAAACATCCCCTCTCTTGACTCCCAGAATGGTTCAGCCCTGGATCAGGAAGAAAGGAAGTTGATTTGAATTGCCATAGCCCACTGTATTTTGAAGCCATGTAAATTACAGAGTGTTCTTTTTAAAGTATAGACAAGATGTGAATCAAACACCGTCATGATGCCACTGGATGGATTTCACTGTATTTGTTTGTTTCAATATAAGGTTACATACAACGTTTTTTTAACAGATCTTTTATGTTTTATTATGTCTGTTGTGAGGGTTTTGTTTGGCAATGTATAAGAGCTACGTGTACATTGGGTTATCTCTTTTGGTTGCTCCAAAGTTGGGTTTTATATTTCAGGACTGTTGGTAAATGTGTCTGTAAACAAGCTCAAAGCACTTAAAATCTGTCATACACTGTACTGTCTTTCCCATATGCATGAAAAGTAATGTATCACTTCCTTGGTGTGTGTGTGTGTGTGTGTGTGTGTGTGTGTGTGTTTTATCTGTCTGTAAGCATGTCCATTTTGCAGCAAATTAAATGCACCAGTATTGGTGCAACTGTGACTTGCTTGCCCCGAGCACCGCTCTACGCTCTCCCACCGCTAGGTGGCACACATTGCAATAATTTGAAAACTAGGCAACTCAAGGCTGAACTACGGGAGAAAATGTGAAGCTTAACCATAAAAACAAAACACAGTATAACCAAGTGAGATGTTGTTGTTCACAAGTGATGATGTAGGCGAAAAGAAAATGTAAGAATATGGATTGTGGGCACTATGTTTGAAATGGTAAATATTAGTGTTATTCCCAAGGCTGGGCCAAAAAACCGTTTTCCATCCAGGCGAGGGGAGGAGACGCATGAAAGTATTTGCTGTTTGGACTTTTTACCCAAACTTCTGGAAAGTGGACGAAAAATAAGTAATCCGCACTCGAGTCCCATCTTGTCTGTGGATGTGGCCCACACTACCGACCGCTAGAAGTAACAGTTAGGGAGTGTCGATCGTCAGGATAAAACTCAACAGTCTCACTTGTTGTTGTTTTTCGGAGAGGGAGCCACACTTTCGTTTCCATAATCCTCCGCAACTGACGCTGAACTCCAAACTGTCCGCGGCTCATGCGGTACACCTCCAGACCCGGACAGTTGCTCTTCCTCGGTACGGGACAGTTTACTTTTCGAGTAGACTACACACCATGGTGCACAGATATGGTGAGTACTGTATATCATCACCTCCCTCACGTGTTGATCTGTCAAAAAAAAAAAAAAAAAAAGTTTCGCAGGTTTAAAGTTAACCGTCGCACACACCTGGATTAACACGGCTAGTGATTGAAATTTAGCACTAGCCTAACAAGAGTCGTTACCGCCTGATACCTTTTTCACGTCGGTGTTCTCGCGCACGAGCTAGAAAGGTGTAATAACCCCTCGAGAAAACAAACAGGAAGTCTTTCTCTCCCTAGGGAATGCCATGGGGCAGTGAGCGACATGTTGCTGTTGTGTTAAGGTTCAGGTAGTCGTAGATGAACCTCGGTGATGTGCATCATCATTCCGCCGTGTTGATTATATCCTCACCACCCGCTGGGCTCAGCAAGTGTTGCAAGAAAAGAAAAAAAATACCCTTTAATGCGTTTCACACGCCAGCCCTTTGCTGTATCAGGCTTTGGGCTAAATATATGATGAAAAATCAAATGTGATTTTCTGATAATATTCCTGTTCGTACTCGCAGTGTGTCTGTGCTGTTCAGAAGTGAGATTACTGCGGGCCATTTTATGGCATTATGGTCGTTTTATCCCTGTAGTATTCCTATAATTTTCCTGTGTTATAGTATCCTTCTCAAATTTATTTTAGGAGTACCATACTTCTTTTTCGTCATTTATATTGTATCCCCTACAGGTTTGGTACCTTTTCTGAGTGTTAGATACATGATAAACTATTCCAATCAACCCCAGCTCATACACAGCTACACCCTGACTTAAGGACACCATTGCCCTTGCCCTGTCAACATGAATAGATTCTCTGGTGATGTTATCCTGAGACATGGACTTGTTTTGTGAGGCAGACACAGAGCGGGCGGTGGGGCTGCTGAGACAGTACCAGGCCAACCTGACCAGTCCAGAGGAGCAGGCCCTGAAGACCAGTGTGGGGAAAGTGTCTGCCATTTTTGGCAGCCAGCTTTTTCAAGCACTTCTTGGTAAGAGAAACGCTGTTTGGGAGGGTGTGTTTAAAAAAAAACAACGGCCTAGCTTTGTAACATCTCAAAGTGAATAGAGATCCCTTGTGGACTTTCTCAATAACTTTTCCCTTATACATTTCTGAGTTAAACACGCAGTTTATTTAAATACTTTATGTTTTACACCTCAGTTTCCACCATAACAATCTTTTGTTTCTTATTTATTATTTTTAGAAGTGCTTATATACTCAGAGTTGTCTGTGTGTTTGTCATTGCCTGCAGTCAGACACAGGATGTAGACAGGGTCAGGTTATATTAATTTGTGAGGGATGTCAACTGAGCCAATCAAGCACCATGAAAGAGTCCTTTCAGTTCATCTCACAAAAGGTTTGCTGTATACCCCCCTCTGTAACATACTCTGACTGTAATGAAATCCCAATCAAGACGCACTCAACACAGTCTCTCTATCGGCCTCTGAGAGAGCTCGGTCGAGGCTCAAACGTTTCACGTCGGGAAGAAAGAACCCTTCTCTTGAAGTGGGGACGTTTCTCTGTTATGTGCTATATATCACTTCAGCTTATGTAAACCTGATTCAGGTCATTACTCAGAAGTGATAGTGATGTACTGAACTTGCTGCTGACTAAATACACATTACCAGTCCAGAATGACTCATCTAAAGAATCTAGCTATACCTTATGATGAGTTGACGTCTTGGGGAAGCTACTGTGAACATCAGTTCTTTTTTAAAGCAAATAAAGCAAATTAGTTCCATTTAAGCGATGGTTGAGTGGTCCTTCTAATTACCGTGGCCATGCCATAATGATGCCTGCCCTTGGGTCTGCTGCTGCTACTGCTGACCCGCTGCTACTTCTTTGTTGGGGCTCTGAGGGGGGGGAAGGGCCTCCGTGGCTCAGGCAAGGGCTCAGGGAAGAAGGCTGCCCCTGCCCGTGATGCACTGGAGGGCAAACCCACCTGAACACGCTTTGCTATTTGTGAGAAAGCATCCCCACCGTTGATGATATAAATTCACAGTATACGGTATAGTGTGTCGTGTTCGGTTGATGTAAGGTGCATGAAGACAGGATGTTTTTCCTCACGCTCCTCCACAGGGAGGTCAAAGGTCAGGGTCAACTACAGAACAGTACTTAAGGACACTTCAGCAGGGCGGATGCTTGTTATCACAGGGACTTGAAAAAGGCTCCCCTCTCTCTACATCACTCTGCTACCCTAAATGTTATTCTGAAAAGTATTATGTTTTTTTCATGTATATTGGTGGTTGTGTCCTTGAGCAAGGCACTTATTACCTTCTAGTTCCAGGGGTGCTAAATTCATTGAGGACAACATTTTTACTTTACTTAGATTATTTTAGGTTTGCGTTATTGTACTGTGTTTAGGCTGTGAGAACTGCTGATGAGGGTTCCCTCGAGTCAAAGGAAAACTATCCTATTATTATTAACAGCACATAGAACGCAGGTCGAGGCTCCCTGATGTTTTAATCTGGTAATCAGCCAACTAAGAGGATTGGATTCAGCATTATTATCCCGTCATTCGCTAAAGTGAAGGATTGTGTCAGAGCAGCGAGAGGATCAGGATTCCAAATCAGAATTCCAAACATTCCACAGACGGAATGTTCAACTGTGGCTGGAGGTGGAGAGGAAAACGAGCTGACACGCCAAGCCCCTTCTGCAACTCTCCCGGGCCTCTTCCCGGGTCATCTGGTACCGAGTCCGAGGACCCACCGGGCCAGAGAGAGAGAGAGAGAGAGAGAGGGGGAAGCAGCCCACGGTCCGTGTGTGTGTGTGTGTGTGTGTGTGTGTGTGTGTGTCTCAGGTGTGGGGCCAACGAGGCTCAACATGTGGTTTTCATCAGGCGAGGCAGAGTGAAGGAGCAGCCGGTTCTCAGAGCTACTAGGAATACAGTGCAATACAAACATTACTCATCCTGTTAGCCTGCTGTTGTTTGCCTTCGCAGGCTTAGGGCCATGTGAACCGGTCATATTTGGACCATTTTGTCACTGTTGTGGTGTGCTATATTTAGAAAGTAGAAAGCTATTTTGGGAAAGAACCTATGTTGTTTGCTCTCCTGTTGTTTGCTCTCTTGAATATTTGTTTTTGCGACCAGGACGGGAATTTACAAAATGAGAGAGTTTAGTAATTGACAGCAGGGGACCGAAGTTTTTTTTTTTTTTTTCCCCAACACAGTCATATGCCAGAGTGATACACGTACAGCGCAGTATTTGTGTTAAAGAGAGATCCCGTTCACTTTGATGCGAGTGTGGGAAGTACGGGGAGGTGTTTGATGCAGTGTGGGAAGTTTGAGTACTGACCACTTGATTGGATGTCTGCATGGTTGCACAGTCACGAACAAAGGTTGCCTTAACTGTGCACTCACCCCTTTTGTTCCAACGTACAAACATGCAGTGAAAGGCATGGTGGGTGGTGGCAGGGTATTGGGGCACACACACACACACACACACACACACACACAGACACACACACACACACACACAATAAGTTACAGAGGATCCTAAATGCCAAGAGATTATTTTATTGAGACAATGACAAGCGGGTGAATTGTTTGCCCCGACTAGGACCCTTAAATTGCGACCTACTTTCTCCTGAATGTTATCCAGTGAGCCGTGGGTTGCTCATCGTCATGTAGAGAACCAGTTGCACAATCTTTTTTTCTGGTCTGATTCACCCAGGCAGGCAATAGAGAGATGACTCCAATCCACTTGAATAGGTAGATGGCAAATAGAGGAGGGCCACAATACACACACACACACACACACACACACACAGTGGCCCTGTATGAAAAGTCATGTGTAGAATGGGGAGAAGGGAGAAGGTGCAGGAAACCCCCTATGACTGTGACAAAAAGGCTCAGAGCTCCGACCAGACTGTCCCGAAATAGAGCCGACATCAAAAAGAGATCTGGGAATAAGTCCTTGCGAAAGAGACCTCTGGCTCGGATAAAACAGGGTTCATATATTTTGTTCCATGGACAGGAATTCATGTGGTTTCTGAGGGTTGGAACAGTACAGACATTTTTTTTGGGAAAAGTCAGAGATGGGGGAAAAAAAATGAAAAAAACGTTTTCTGTGACGTTTTCTGTGATTTTTCTTTTTAAAACACCTCGAGATCTGGCGGAGCGCACTTTTCAATGTTGTTACATTTCCCGGGAATAGAGGAACTATGTAAGTGTTAGTTGTGTGGCGGCACGCAAGGTGTCCAAGGTGAAGCAGCTGAAGAACAAATCCCGCAAGACCGCAAGCAGATTCCACATTTTCAAAACTTATGACAGACGAAAGGAAAGCTACCGATCCTGCAAAGGCTTTACAGATGTACTGAATAAAAAGAAAATCCAGTTGGTTTAGCTCGCTTGTCTTTTCAGTGGGCCTGCTAATGGGAATTGTTCACACTTGGAACTGTGTCACATGTTCATATCACTTGGTGTATGAATGATAATATAGACGTTGAGTCAATAGGCTTACACCAGTTTTGACATTAGAACTGCAAACTACTCAGCATGGTGAGTTGATTCATGCTTTAGCGGCTCATGATGCTCTGAGCTATAAAATACACAGTGGCCAATGGGGTTCATATATTTTTTCCATTGCTTATTTCATTCTCATTCAATCAGCCTGGTGAAGTATGGTGCTGAAACTGTAACAGTAACAGTGTTTTTGTATTGTTTGTGGCAATACACCACCCAAAGCTGATAGGTCATTTTATGGCCTGTGAAATTAGTTCATTACTAGCCTAGGATAGGTTAGGTTTAATGGCAGTGAGGAAGTGTGTGTGTGTGTGTGTGTGTGTGTGTGTGTGTGTGTGTGTGTGTGTGTGTGTGTGTGTGTGTGTGTGTGTGTGTGTGTGTGTGTGTGTGTGTGTGTGTGTGTGTGTGTGTGTGTGTGTGTGTGTGTGTGTGTGCGTGCATGAGTTTGTGTAAGTGAGATTGCTCTTTAGTCAGCTGGCCAGCAAACTCCTCTGCCCACACATGGCTTCACTCCTCCACATTCAGACACAGTGATGAGTCACATGCTCCATTCTTACACTTTTGTTCTCGCTGTGCCTTGTTGGGACACACTGACTTTTACATCTTTTACACACACACACACACACACACACATACACGCCGCGCGCACACGCCCACACACACACACCCACACATACGCACACGCACGCACAAAACAAAAGGGTGCAGAATTTTCTGTCCTTGGATTCTGCTCGATAAAAGATACATATTACCAATAAAAATAGACGTCAGGTTTTGGAAGTTCACGTAGATGTCCTTCTCTCATGTTTCTTTCAGTCTGTCTTGTCCTGACATTGAACTTTGGAAAGTTGCGACGCTCCACAGCGACCTCTTTATGTCAGCAGTGCAGTAAAGGGGGAGGGGGGGGAGGGGGGGGGGGGGGGGGGGGGGGGCTGGGTGTGACATCAGCAGAATTGTCCCACTGCATTCCCATCAAATGGCTGCCACTCAATAGGTGACCACAGGACTTGGGCACGTAATGACCCGAGAGGTGATGAGTGGAGACGAGAAGGGAAGGGAGGAGGAAAAAAAAAAAAAAAAAATACAACTCAATTTGAAGAGAGGGAGGAGGAGCTGAGGGCGATGTGGCCTGGTGGTTAAGAACTCGAGGAAAACGGTTCCTCACTTTACAGCAAACTACATCTGCCGTTGCCTCCTGACCATCTTCCCTGGTTGAAGCACTTATGTAGGAGTCTGGTTGTTGAGCCTTTTTTCTTATTTCTATCATTGTTGTCACGTTACTTTCTGCTGCTCATAGAATCACATTCAGTTTTGAAACACCATCACAAATCCAGCTGACAGAACGTCACCAGTTTATGCATCAATCATCTGATGCATGGAGTCTCGTTGAGAGTAGTCGGGCAAGAAAAGAGCTCCTTTTTCTTTTCACACATAACTTCCAGTCAGATTTGAATCAAAATAAGCAGCAGGACTGATACAGTTTGCATTAGAAAATATTGAGTTTGTAGTGTTTATTTATTTCAGATATCAAGTGAAAAAAAACTATTCAACTAGCTGGCTGAGTTTGTTCAAGATGTATAGGATGTATCTTCAAAACCATGTGACTGTAAATGACCTGCAAATAAAATAAAATGCTAGTGTGCTGAAAAAAGAGAACCAAAAAGTTAAAACAAACAACAATATTTTTATTTGTGATTGGGGTTTTTTTTTTGCACTGTGAGATTGAATTAATGCAGTTTGGGCTGTGCAAGACACTAACTTGACGGTGAAGTCCTCAGACGGGGCCTGAGTCATATCGCTCAGTAGCAAGATAAGAAGAGCGTTTGCAAAAAAAAAAAAAAAAAAGTGGAGACAGAACTTCTCTGCGAACAGACGTCCCACCCCCACATGTGCACCCGGAGTCCCGCTGAGGAAAACAGACATCACCCTGTATGTTAACGATCAAGCGGAGGATTCGTTTACGCAACCGAGGCATCGCACTTTTTTTTTTCTCAATAAGGCAGGAAAAGAATAAGCAATAAAGACTAGAGAATAAAATCCAGCATCCAACAAACAAGCCAAGGTAGGAAAAATAAGTTCATTAAATACTAAATCTTTTCTTGCAGATATTCAGGAGTGCTACGAGGTGACCCTGCAACTCAACACGGAGCACAGTGTTGTGAAGGAAGACAGCAGGCAGGCGGTGTGGGAGGTAAATGTGCCTGCTTAACGCTATAGAGTGGTGAAACTATGTTAAATGTTTGCATTGTATCTGGTGTCACGGCAGCAAACGCACCGGCCATCTCCACTCCCAACGTGGCCTCGGACATGTTAAGGCTGTGAGGGTCAGACAGAGGGGAACGTTGGAGAGTGAGACAGGTGTTCTGCAGTCATGCGGTCAATTGGAATATTTAAAGGGAAAACGGCTGCGACGTTTCACCATCAGTATTTATCAGTGTTGAGGAGCATCATATTCCTTCCTGTGATCTGTTTCTGTGAAGCAGCGCTGTGTCATTGATGTCTTAATAGCCCTTGAATGGGACGGGACCCCTGACTTCGTATCACTTGCATGATTTAATATTGCCTAATAACCTTTCTCCAGCTACGCCAAAATGTTAATGAAACTGATCCTTGGCCGACTTCTGCAGCCTATTAAGGGAACGTTCCTGTGTCTTTAGCACTGGGGTTAGAAAAGCCTTTAGTACCGTCTGCTTTATGTGTGTGTGTGTGTGTGTGTGCAATTTCAATTTCACCACAAAATTTAAACCATTCTGTCGTAGCACCAATCGTAGCTACAAGGAAGCCTGTCAGAATATATATATATATATATATATGTGTGTGTATGCTTTTATGTATATACTGTATATATTATTTTTTGAATTTGAGGGAGCAGCTCAGGTTGATGTTCTGCCACCGTGGGCAGATCACAGGCCAAGCTGAGGATCCTTCAGCCACTCAGGACAATGTATTGAAACGGCTGACTCATTTCATCAAATGTTGTTGGAGAATGAGCGAATGAGCGAAATGTCCCGGGGGTCCGTATCACCGATATCACAGGACAGATAAAAGCGACTGGGGATCTTCTGAAGCTCAGACGGTTCTCCTTTTGTTATCCAGCAGGGAGCGAGTTTAACGTGACAATCGTTTAGTGAGGGGATGTAATATTAGCGGTCTCTTTCAAATATGCTGCTACACAACAAGACCGGGGAGGGTCGTATAGACGCTTAGCTCGCCTGTACAGAGCTGCAGTCTGGCTCGCGGTTGGGACATGCTGGAAATCAGTTTTAACATGCATGAACAGAAATATCTCCTGTCTAGAGACTCCCATTGTTCTGTCTCAGTACAGACGAAGTGTATAGATTATATGATTTGAAAGAAAAGATTTAAAACATTTAGATTGACAGTAACCACTTTGATCAGCGAGAGTCTGAAGGGTTCAATTATTAAATGATTGTTGAAACTATTGACTGTGAGGTTTCAGAGATCAGGCAGGTATATTTTGCTTTATTATTGAAATGTATGTTCACACCAAGTGATTTTTCTAGACACATTCAAGAATTTGAGTCTATAGAGAGATTGAACTTAAAGCTGCAAAAGGCAGATTTTCATGTTGACAAATGAGGACTTCGACTCCCACAAATCATCTAACAGGCCTAGTGGGTGTTCCTCACTACACCAAGTACACACAGAGACACAATGTGTGTGCGTGTGTGTGCGTGGCCCTTTTTTCAGTGGCTTTCCATGATTTTTGATGTAAAGTATAGTGCATAATAAAAGCCGGGACATCAGATAAAAACTCATTTTGACAAAATTGTGTCTTAACCTTTCATGCTTTAGCACCGCCCCCCCCCCCCCCCCCCTCCCTCGAGTCAATCACTTAATGGCAGTGTGTTTTTGAAATGTGCGTGCTAAACTTCATTACGTACGGTCAGTTGAATCGGGGGGAAACGCTGCAAACTTTTACTAGATTGAATTAAATGGACGCCTTCGTAAAGACTGTGTTGTCCAGGTCACCGCTGCTCCTTCACACATAAAGCTGAGTGTGTGTGTTGTGATTTTCATCGGAAAGAGGATTCCCGCACATTTGTAACATTGTGTAAAGGACCGCCGACACGGGGTCCATAATATTAACAAGGGTTACAGAGTAAAGACGTCAATTTGTCACAGTGAGTCGATGACTTCCCTTAACGCATTATCTGTCACACTCTCAGAAGAAGACAGTGAGAATGTGTTTTTTTCCTGTCATCCTAAGCGCTACTCCCAGTACTCCCAGTACTCCCAGTACTCCCAGTACTCCCAGCATTCCTGTGATCCACCCTGGCTAGCTACTAATTCAGCGCAGCGTGGCTCCTGATCCGTCCTCCTTCCATCGCCACATCCCAGCTGCTTGCAGGAGCCCGGGCAAAGCCCCGGCTCGAGAGGCTAGCGGAGGGGACGCCGTTGTCACAGTGGGGAAGTGGGAAGAGAAGGAGGTGGGGTGGTGGGGGTGGAGGGGGGGTGGATGGGGGTGGCTAATGGAATGCCCGGCGAGGTGCTCATCAGTATTCCAGCCATGTTGTCACCTGAGTGGAGGACGGCAGGGAAATTAAATGAGTCTGCAAATTCCCTGATTTGGTGCAGAGTAGCAGGTGAGAGGAGAGAGCAGCCGTTGAGGAAGAGACTGAGAGAGACCGAAGCCTGTTGTTGTTGTCGGTGGGTTACTTCACCCACGTTGTGGTTGGAGTAACCTCTGTTGTCACGTTTTTTGGGGTCGCGTTGTGTAATAATCGCGACGTTCGGAATAAGGAAGCGATGGTCTGACGCTTGACCTGCCTATCAAGCGCTGCCATGTGGGAATGGAGCCATCGCAGAAAAAACACACACACTCAGCATAGCCCGCGGTGTCACATCCACACCCGTCCAAACCCACTCGACACGGGTCTCCTAGCGGCCGTGTGAGAATCTGAAATGACTCGAAGCCGTTTTTTTTCCCCGCCTCCAGCTCTCTCTCGCTGGCGGGTGCGGCGACACCAACGAAACCTGCACGGTCAGGTGTTTGTGTGTTTACGTAAACACACGTTCGTCTCCTCTCACCTGAGATCCAGATCCAAGCTTTCATTTGAACTCGGAGCGATCGGCCCGAGGGAGCAGGCGCCTCTCGTTAGGGGGGGAAAAAAACCGTCGAGGCGGTTTGGCCTGAACTTTTATTTTTTCTCTTCCAGCCTTTGCGTCAGGATGGCGTGCTCTAAAGCCTGCCCTCTGCTGGCAGTCAAGGGTCTGTGTGCGCTAAACTGTGGCAATAAACTCAACAGCTCTCAGGTAGGCGAAGCCAGTGGAAGATTTCAATTCTTACGGGATGAAATATTTGGATTGTCGGACCTCTGAAGTGTCCCGTCCTCCGCTGGCCTTTCCTCCATGTCTTCTCCCGTTCGCTGGTGACTGTTTCCACAACAAACATCTCTCTGTGTTTAATAGCGGCGAGACTAAGGCAGACTAAGGGCCTGGGAGCCTGGCAGCGTGTTACTCAAACCGCCGCTGTTATTTATGTTGCCCTTTTTTTGTTGTACGAACACCTCAGCAACGCTCTCGTATATTTACGGGGACTAACTGTTGATACTCTTTAATATCCACAAGTGTGTTTTTATCGTTTTCCTCACTCTTCTGTCTGAATGTTAACCCGCTCTGTCTGACTCCCGCTGTTGTCCCCCGCAGGAGCAGGAGGAGGGCGTGTCTCGGGTCCGGGTGACCAGCAGGAGGAGCCTTCACAAAGTGGAGCGGGTTTCCGGCCTGGTGACTCGCTCCAATGTGGACATGCCCAAGGTCAGTGCAAGAGCAAGAGTTCCCGAACGCCTCGCGAGTCTCACACACCTGAAGCCGCTGCTAGAGATCCTAATAAGCAAAGCGAACGAAACATTTCTCCCGTGCTGCCTAGCGAGGCGTCCCAGCGGGGCGTCCCTTAGCTTCATGAGATGTTCTGCTACTTTTCATCAAAAGCCCGGTGATGCTTTTCGGAGCGTTTCGATAGTGCGGAAACGTCACGAAAATCACAGAGCAATCCAAGTAACTCAGTCCGGGGGGGGAATTGTTCAAGCCACTTCACTTAACCTTGATCTAAACTTCATATTACAAATGAATGGAGCTCTTTGATTTTTTTTTTTTTTTTTCCTGTCCTGTTGGTGTTAATCTATTACGCCTATTAGACACACTGGTCATTTTCTCCCCGGTAATTTAATAGCAGCCTTTCAATCAGACGACGACGAGCATCTCTGCTGCAAATACTTTGTCATCTGCCCTCCTGTCACAAAAACAAATACATCTCAACAACACTTCCCGTCCACGTCGAAGCTTTCGCAGTGTTGCTTCTGTGTCGGTTTCTCCGGTAGACCCGGTAGACCCGGTAGACCCCCCCCCCCCCTCCGCTTCCTCCTCAGTGTGGCGGCAGGCCTTGTGTTCACATGCCTTCCCCATTACAACACGGCCAGCGGCACATGGCAGCACAATGCCCGCAGGCGTTGGCTTTTCAGCTGAGCCCAGAACTAGTGCAAGGGGCGGGGCGGGGGGGCGTGAGGGGGTGTGTGTGTGGGGGGTGGGGGAGGCTTGGAAGGGGTGAAAGGGGGAGGCGGGGGTGTGGAAATCGCTGCTATGATAATGTATCTGCATGAGAATACGGTGACGGTACAGTTTGACTCTCAGAGAGGAGCTGGATAATATGGAGCTGGATGTGTGTGTGTGTGTGTGTGTGTGAGCGCTGACTCCCTCTCTCACATGGAGGAGGGAGGTGGGGAGGTGGCGCAGAGGGAGGGGGCGACAGAGAGAGAGAGAGAGACAGACAGAGAGAGAGAGAAAGTGGGGGAGGCTGGAGAGAGCAAGGCGGCTGAGAGGCGAGGGCCGGTGCAGTGCAGAGCTGGAACGGACACCCAGAGCTCAGCCTTCCTCGCGTTGCCATGGAAACCACATTCCTCCCCCGCCTGCATCCCTACAGACTGCTCTGACTGTCTCTCTCTCTCTCTCTCTCTCTCTCTCTCTCGCTCGCTCGCTCCCTCCCTCTCCATCTATCTCTCTGTCTTCGCTTCTCTCTGTTTTTCATCCCTTCTTTTTCATTTCTCTCTTTTATTTCCAGTCTTTTTTCTGTTTCTTTTTTTTTACACCGCTCATGCACCGAGCACATTCGTGAAGCCACGGATGATGATGATGATGATGATGATGATGATGCGCACTCAGCAAGGACTGTGATTTTTTGAGGCGCCTGGCTCTCTGTAGCGAGGTAATGGGTAATTACACAGAGAGATATTATGCATTCCCCTGCACACATGGACGTAAACACTTTGTTTTGGTCTCGGCGTTTCTCTCTATTTCTTTCCTCTCTATTTTTACTCCCCTTCTGTTCAGCTTCAGTAATGCCCCTCTAGTCATCACATTCCTGCCCACACAGGGCACCTATCTTGGTTATGGTATCTCTCATGAACCCATACTGTCTTCCCCCTATTTCTCCACCTGCCTCACTTTCCTGTCTCTTCACCTCCTACTTATCCCCCTGTTTAATCTCTCTCTCTCTCCCTCTCTCTCTCTCTCTCTCTCTCTCTCTCTCTTTCTGCACTTACCTGTCTCTCTCTCTCTCTCTCACTGTTCCTCCACCACACAGCTCACACAGTTCCTCTCTCTCCTCGTTCTTCGCGCCGTCTTACATCTCCTCTCTCCCTCCTTCCCTATTCCTTCCTTCCATGCCTCCTCTCTCGCTCCCCTCCTTGTGTATACCTCTCTCTCTCTTTCTCTCTCTCTCTCTGTCTCTCTTTCTGCACTTACCTGTCTGTCTCTCTCTCTCTCTCTCTCTCTCTCTCTCTCACACACAGCTCACACAGTTCCTCTCTCCCCTCGTTCTTCGCGCCGTCTTACGTTTCCTCTCTCCCTCCTTCCCTATTCCTTCCTTCTCGTTCCCCTCCTTGTGTATACCTCTCTCTCTCTCTCTCTCTCTCTCTCTCTCTCTCTCTCTCTCTCTCTCTCTCTCTCTCTCTCTCTCTCTCTCTCTCTCTCTCTCTCTCTCTCTCTCTCTCTCTCTCTCATTATTGTGGGATGTGTGTTTGGTGTGTGGTGGAGCAGCTGTTCTCTGCCACCGGGGCCTATTAATAGGAGTCTTAGCCATGTAGTCTTTGTTTTCTGTCTCTTCATCTCTGGGAGTGTAAAGTGGCAGGTTACTTCCTCTGTCAGTGCGAGGCTAATCTCTCTCTCTCTCTCTCTCTCTCTCTCTCTCTCTCTCTCTCTCTCTCTCTCTCTCTCTCTCTCTCTCTCTCTCTCTCTCTATCGATCTCTAATGTCTGTCTCTCTCTCTGTGTCATACTTTCACACAGTCCCACATATGCACACACGAAACGCCTCTACAGTGCTTTGTCGAGGAGGAGAAATATGCCTCCCAGTCGTCAGGATTCACCAAAAATCTCTTCCACGCCAGTCGTCGGTGTCGCCGGCGCTCTGGGCTTCGTTCCCTTTCGCACAAACACAGCCACGTGGTGTTTCCTCTCCGCTAAGATGTAGCGATGCCCCGAGAAGGGACTTGCAAGTCTTGCTTCCTCACCACCTCCTGCAGTTAATCAAGGCTGCAATGTAGCAAGTTAGTGCGAGCGGCTTGCGGGGAGCTGCCCCTTTAAGACCGCCTCACTACCGACTCTCCTTATATGGAGCCGCTTCCTGTCAGCTGACCGAGGAGCAGCCGCACTGCTTCTCGGAAGAAATGCACAGAAACGACTGAAAAGCTCTTTACGTGGTCTGTGTAAGAGGGGTTGGGGGTTGCATTGTTTGTAATGGGTGTGTGTGTGTGTGTGTGTGTGTGTGTGTGTGTGTGTGTGTGTGTTAGAGGGTGGTGGTCCAGGTGGGTTTATGTAATAGGGGCTGTGCAAGCTGCCACTAGGCTGATAGTGGTGGGGGTGCTGCGGGGTGGGGGTCTAGTGAAGCAGCCCCCGCTCACAACCACCTCAGGATAATTCCCTCGCCCCGCGACCATAAATCACAGTCCTCCTTTTTCATTTGTCAACGAAGGGGGTCAGAGGTCACCCGTTTCATTTCGCAAGATAAATTACCTCACGCGCTTGATCCAGATCTTTCCAAACCGAGCTGTTTAACTGGGCATAATATTTAGCAAGACACACACACACATACACATACATGTACACACATACATGGCTGTGCTTTTCATGTTCCTATCCCTACAATACTGCTCTTATATTGTTCCTGTTTAAAGAATTGGTATCTGTTTCATGTCTTTCTTATAAGGTGAGGCGGTCATGATAGACTCAGTTGTGTATCTTCTCACTAAAAAGTCGCATTTAATCATAGTTTTAATAATAATCACAATAAAACAGGTTTTTTTTTCACCCTTCATTGAGAGTAACACATTTCTCTAATTTCAGCATGACTGCAGGCTTTTTGTTGGCTTTTTGACAATATTATATTTGTCCTTTTCCAAAAGTTATGTATATCCACTTGAATGACAGCCCCTATTGTTTTTGCTACTTGGCACTGTAAAATGGAAAAACGATACTAGGTGGCAGGTGCGTCATTTGGCAAACTAAATGCAAATTGGAGACACTTGTCATCGCTGGAGACGTCTTAAGCTTTCTGCTAGCGGTGTTGTCGGGGTGGAGTTTGGACGTGGGGGCATTTGGCTGCAAACTCCAGTAGCCCTTTGTTCCCACGCCGGCTACTGAGGACAGTTGTGCAATCAAAATGAGCAGCCGCTAATCGGGTCAGAGAATTATTTTTTTTCAGTCTTGCAACTCCGTAGTGCTTTGTAGTGATTCACTGCTCCAAAATGATCAAAACATTATAACCTCTTTCTTTATCAAGCAGATAGTTTCCATAATCCCACGCGCACGTCTCACCAGATGAGAACCACACAGTGTGTTACAGTGCATGTAAAGCAACACGGCGCATTGGGCATCCAAAATGATTATTTCCCCCTCAGAAGTGCTTTGATCAGCTCATGTTAGCTTCCTGTATTTCTGCTCTCTCCACATCCCTCTCCGACAGCGAGGACCATCAGCTGATTGGCTCTAAGGAGACGTTTTTTTACAGTTCATATTATGTAATATTTAAAGGAAGAGGAGTCTTTCCCCCCAGACGCACTAGAGACGCCTACATGTTATTTGACATATCGCAGCCACGTGTGTGTGTGTGTGTGAGAGTGTGTATCTGCACGCCCACACACACACACACACACACACACACAGATAACATATCTGGTGTTCGCTCAGCACAGCACTGTTGTTTCTCAGTCTCAGTCTTCTGCTCTCCACCGCCTCGGTTCATCTGCGGTGCTCCGCTCACCGCGACCCCCCCTGACTCGCACAGCCCCGGGTCGGTAAATGTGATGCGGGCAGTCTATAAGAGAGAGACCGAGCCGGGGGGGGGGGGGGCGGGAAGGACGGCTGCAACATGTATGCTCAGTCATGCGCGCCGTGATGGATGTGCTTACATTGTCCTTTTTCGAGCCCCGCCGCCGCGAAGCCCCGCCCTTTTTAAAACCCGCGATTGGCGACTGGACCCTGCGATGGGAACCCCGAGGCGCTCGGTGGTGCCCCCCCCCCGGGCCTCTGTTTGAAACGGCCAAAGTTTTCCCTCTCTTTGCCCCCCCCCCCCCCCGCTTGCCAAAACCTCCATAGGTTAGAGCATCACGGTAACGAAGTGAGTTACCGCCGCACGTAATCAAGTGTGTCTGAGCCTCCTGCTGGGGCTGCAACCTAGTGCAGTGTGCACTCGCCCTAACTTCTTGCTCAATTAAACAGGAAGGTAACACACACACACACACACACACACACACACACATTAACAAACCTATAATGTACAGGCTCTGCTGTGTTCGTCAAAGCACGTAAAGGCCCACATGTACATTCCTTGGATACTGTAACCCAGACTACGTACAAATACACCCTCTCTCCCCCCCCCACACACACAGACACCCTCTCTCCCCCCCCCCACACACACAGACACCCTCTCTCTCCCCCCCAACACAGACACACCCAGTTCCCTTCCCCGTCAGATTTCATTAATAATGCATGTATGCAGGGCTTTAATGGCGACACTATAACACTCAGTCCTCTGGAACACAAGCCCTCACCCTCACTGTCAGTGTGTTTTACATTTAGCTCTGATCAGCCCACAGATTCATAAGCATGCAAAATGGTTCACAGGCAGTCCAAAATATAACCGCCTCAGATACATGAAAGCCAGATCTATAGTCTCTCCTTCTTTTTTTTCTCTCTCTCTCTCTCTCTCTCTCACACATTCTCTCACTCCCAATCTCTTCCTCCACCCACTCGAAAGCCCAAGCGTGTAATCTTGTTGGTTGCGTACACATGTGTTGATGTCATCATCGCGAAACATAAAATATTTCCCCTATGGTTTCTGAATGAGGCGAATCGGGAGCGCTCCTGTTTCTCTTATGGCGCTTCCATGTGATGCGGTTCCTGTACGCGGGCCAGACTTTACGTTGAAATTCAACGGCGCTGCTGCTTGCCAAAAGTAATACTGGAGAAAAAAAAAAAAGGACGAGGGGTAGAGAATGATGTGTAATGCAGCGTGATTCAAAGGCATCCTCTGTTAAGAGGCGAGTCTAGTGATACCCGGGAGAAAGGGGATTTTCATCTGCTTGCACCTGCTCCATTGTTAGATTATTTACAGATATGTGCCGTGACACAGAGCCCCGGGGTTGTCAATCAATAGCACAAAAAAAAAAAAAAACCCCGTTGGGATACAGTTGAACTAGAAATGACCATGGAGGTGGCCAGAGATCAGTGTGAGGGACAGAGGTGTAGCTGTGAGTAAACCGCATCGGGCTGACGGACAACACGGACGGTTACCGGATGCTGCCCGAGGCCTTGGATCAACGGGGAGGAATGCGAGCGTACACACACTTCCACTTTTTAACATAAAAAAGATGGACAAACACAAGCCCTTTTTCCTGTCTCTCGATGTGTGAAACAGCATCTTTTCGACCCAAGGCGGGGAGCAGCGAGGTTTCGGGGTGGCGTGGCCCCTTTAAGAGCAGCCAGCGAAGCGCTCAGTCCTGTTGGTGCTGCTGCTGCTGATGGCAGCGCTGCCAGTTGATTGGCTGTGGCTGTCAGGGCTGAGGTGCTGGAGGGATGCTGCTACGTATCTCCCTCTCCCCCTCCCTGCTTCTCTCTCTCTCGCTCTCTCTCTCTCTCGCTCTCTCTCTCTCTCTCTCTCCATCTCCCTCTCGTTCACTCACATCCCTCTGAATAATCCACATCTAGGGCAAGCAGGCTGAGAGGCAATCCAGTGCTCAGCTCCTCTCTGCAGGCTGAGAAAAGAGAGAGAACGAGAGAAACCGCTTCTCAACGCAGGAGGAAAAACGTGAGGAAGAGAATTTGACAGAAAGGGACGATACCGAGAAAACACAGAGGAAGATTTTCATCTGAGGATATCATTTATTTATACATATTGTTTATATATATATATTTGTACACACGCATATAGATATTTATATATATATATACATTTATCCCTGTATATATCTGTATTTGTGCTTGTCTGTTTATATTAATATTTTTCTATGTATTTGTGTGTGTAAATATATATGATATATAAACAAATGACTATATATCTATGAATTTATATACGTATCACTGTGAAACAAGAAAAGCAAGAGGAAATTTCTACCATCGGGGCTGGTCTCTGATTGTGTGGTCGTATACAATATTTTGAATATTTCCTTTGATCTTCTACGTCAAGAGGACGAAGACTACGTGCCCATTTTTTTTTGCTTTTTGTTTTCCTGTTGCTGCTTCCCACCGCCGTCGGAGAAGGAATAAACAGGAGAGTAACCGGATTTGACGAAAAGGGGAAAATCTGTAGAAATTCCTGCGATTAGCGTTATTTTGCGTCAGCGTTAGCGCCCTGCGAGCCCATCGCAGCGTGCTGTGTGAGATCTGAGGAGGCAGCAGAGACAGAGTGCCACGCCGCTCCGCTCAGCGTCAGCCCAGCCAGCGCAGCCAGCATGCACAAACACCACCACTGCTGCAAGTGCCCCGAATGTTATGAGGTGACCCGTATGGCTGCCCTGCGCAGGATGGACGCCCCGTCGTACGGAGGAGACTGGCAGGCCGAACCCTACGGGTACCCGCCCGGGTACGGGGGAGGCCAGACCTTACCCCCGCCGGCCTCAGGGGGAGGCGGAAGCATGGGAGGAGGAGGGGGCACTTTGGGGAGAAGTAAGGGCAAGATCATGTCTGGAGGGGGACCGGGAGGGCCCAACCCCAAGGGCCAATCCAAGGGTGGACCAAAAGTAAACGGCAACAACTCTGGCGGGCAAGGAGGATGGTGGCCCGAGTGCACCTGTACCAACCGGGAGTGGTACGACCAGGTAACTTCCTCTTCCTCACTTAGTTAGATAGATGAAGCCTCTGGGCCCCGGTGGAGAGGCGGGGGGGGCGGGGGGGGTCCGACGGGCTGTTGCTGTACTGGAACAGAGACAACCATGTAGAAGTTGAGAATTGCTGAGCCTGTTGGTTGTTCATGTTTAGTATTCACCACAAGCCCTCCTCTCAGATTTTCACTGACTGTTGACTGTGGTTCAGCGGACGAGTGAAGCGAGCAGAACGGGCCTGCTCTGGGGAGGCTGCACACTCGCGGTGATGTTTCTCATGTTTGGATTTGATGCAGATGGATAACGCTGATAGATTTGAGCAACCTAGTGTGTTTCGTCAAAGGCTTACGCTGATGCGGTTGTCACAGGCCTACAGTGCGTGCGCGTTTCCATTCATTCGAGCAACACAAAGAGGTGATTTTTCAATTGTACTAAGTTGTTTCGGAGGCCAGTGACTCACATTCCACTGCAGACGAACCGATTTCTCCTCAACATTTGCGTAAGGCGTTCGGCTGAACGTCAGCATCCACTAATGGAAGGGTTGTCTCATCGGGTCAGAGAGTAGAGGGAAGGGATGATGAAACCGATCTCCGGTATCGGTCCCCGTTCCTCTTCATGGCCTGGCCATTTCCCATCAAGACCCTTTTTTTTTGCTTAGAAGAATCACAATGTAACGTGATGTCTGGGGGGGAAAAAAAGGGTAGAATCAGCATCACACCGTATCCAAGCGATGCCTGCCACTGTGAATTACACGCTCTCCATTTTATCATCTTCGTTTATTTACCTCCAACTTGATGAATGACATTTGATAAAAAAAAGGTCTGAACAGCTTTAGGAGGACAATCTGTAATTAAGCAAGGTGCGTGCGTGTGTGTGTGTGTGTGTGTGTGTGTGTGTGTGTGTGTGCATGAGAGTGAGCTGGGGGGGTGGGGGAAGGGTAGCTTGGTGAGCATCAAATTCAAGAAATGGTTTCTCGCTGTGCATGAGTATGTGTGTCTACGTCGTCTAGCAGCGTTTGCGTTGGCCTCCCCCTCCGTGTATGTCCGATTGTGTTTTGGAGCAGCAAGCACAGGGGCAAAAAAAAAAAAAAAAAAGGAGGTGACGAGAAAAAAAAAAAAAGCACAGGGGTAAAATGGAGGCTGATATTTCAGTGGTAATGTGGGAGAGAGAGATCCCTGAGCTGAGACCACATACGAGCCGCAAACCTGACTGATATCACCAGATTACCTACCACTACAGGAGAGGGTTTTTTTTTTAGCTGGTCGAAAGGCGAAAGAGATTGAGCAAGACGCTGCTTTTCTCTGGACTCGTGTTGCATTGAAAATCTATTCTAAAGCCCTCCCTTATCAGCTGCAGCCAGACCAATCAGACACATTTCATTTCTCACACGTTTTAAAAGCTCACAGCAGTTTTGATTATGTAAGCATTTGTTGTATCTGCTTTTTTTTTTTCTTCCTTCAGTACTATTACCTAAATATTGTACTGCTCTTTTCAAGCATACAGTATCTATCTATTTTTTTTTTACAAGAATTAGAGTCCATTTTTCATGCATAATGCTTTCTGCCTGCATGGTGATGTAGTGGTTTTGTGTTGTTGCTGCTCGTCTCAAAAACCTCTCATAGATAAATCACTCGGGGGTAGAAACCTCCTATCCTTTCGAAGGATCCATTTGAAAGGATCCTTGTGTTTTTGCTCCCTTTTACTGTATCGCGGATATTATTTGCAAAAAAAAAAAAAAAAGATCCAAGCTGGCATTCGTGGCTTGAATCCAAGAGCATCTCCATCCACCAAAAGAATAAACAGCAGAAGCAAAAGAATTACAGAGAGAGATTCAGCGGCGATAGGGGGGGGGGGGGAAGAAAAGCAGCAAGTCAGGGGGGGGTGAAATCACTAAGGTTGGAAAAAAAAAGAGAGAAATAAGCCAATAAAGGAAAGGCAGCAGGCCTGGCGAGGGGGAGGGGGTTATGTAAGAGGAGGCAGTTGGTGGTGCTGTCAGAGAGGGAGGAAGAGAGGCCCTGACACCGTGGACAAGCATCTGTCCCTCCATCTCCTAAAACGCCAGCGTGCTCCGGTCCTCCCCCCCCCCCCCTTTTTCCTGTGAATGACTACGGCATGGCTATGGATGAACATGTCACCCCTACCACCCCCCACCCCAGTCCTCCTCAGTCACCATTGCTCATCCATGGGTGGGAATGGAAATATCACCCCTCCCCCACTACCTTCACACAGCTCGCACAAGAAGCCGGAGTGCAGGGCAGGCAGCAGTCATCCACGCCCCGGCCACGCTCTCCACTACGGTGCATACGCAGCTTTCACACAGGAGCTAGTATTGTTGTGTGTAGTATTGATGCAAAGTAACGGCCTAGTATAGTCACGCAACATTCCCTTTTTTATACTTTTTTATATTTCCAAATTGATCCGACAGCCTTTAATGCTCAAACATATCTGAGGAAAGCATCAGCCACGGTGATGCCCTATCTTCTTTCCGTGTCATCTGTTTACAAAACGATGGAAGCGGTAATTGTCAAGGGCTTGTCGGGTTTCTCATGAGAGATTGCGCGTCGACTTGTTTTGCGGGATTACGAGGAACGTTCTTTAAAACGAGAGCTTTTTGAATTTCCGTCTGAGCAGCGTTAGAGACCTCGGTCTAACGGGGGGCGCTTCAGTCGGAGAGCTCTGCCTCCACCCGCGGGCTCCAATCTGTCTTTGTGTGCTCTCCAGCTCCGTGGCTATGATTAGCTTCAAATATTAATTGGATTTTTACTTTATTTATTATCAGCGAGATGTTTAAACGTATCCAAAATGCTTTTTTCCAACCCCCATGCCATTTCAGACCTATTATTTATCGGAGGATGAGGTCTCTGTGGTGGCGTTTTGGCATGGTGGGCGTTCCGTGTTGAACGCTCCCATAGGTGATTACTCCTTGGAAGCCTTTAGGCCTTGATCAGAAGTGTGTGTGCGTGTGTGTGTGTGTGATCTCTTTTACAGTTACATTGATTTATCGGTGTCATTGGTTTGTACATCTGTCTGATGAGATTTCTTTCCGGTCAGAGGTGATTTTCCATCCCTTTGACAGCAACGCAGGGAGTCTTACCGGATGGGAAAACCTGGAATATTTTCCTGAGATCAAGAGGGATTTATCCATCATATTGGACAGAAAGTAAATAAAGACATTAAAGTATGAAATCTCTAAACTGGGAACATTGCAGTCACCATTTCCCCAGGTTTTCTTTAGAAATCTGACATGAGCAGTCAGGGCAACATGGATGACATTTGCGTTGCACATATAGGAGCAGTGTCTGTACACACAGAGATTGAACTCATGGTTGTTTTCTAAGAGGCGGTTGGTCTGCACATATATTGTATATAACACTACATGTCAGCACTCTCAATAGCTAATGTTGTTTTGATAGGAGAGGTGTGGAGCTTCCTACAGCTTGGGCTTCCTACTCAAAGGGAGATGGGAGGAGAAGGAGGTTTCCATTTCACTTCAATCACCTTTACTCGGTTTTATGACACGGTAAACGTTCAGCAAGCTCACGTTTACTTGTACAGACAAACAATTAAGAATGGAGGGGGGAAAAAAAGAGATGATTCGAGGTAAGATGTAGCGTCAGGTGACATGTATGATGCTCTGCTCCCTATAACCAGGAGGTGGGTGGCGTTCACGGACCCAGACTGGGATGGATTAGGGTTTTTCTGGGGAGGATCAAGCACACCTCCGCCTCACCATGACCACTCTACTTCTGGAGATGATGTCATCCTGAAAGCTTGTCTGAGGACTTTTTGGGATGAGCAGGAAAAGACATACGGTGTCTTATCTATTTTTAAAAAAGAACGCTGCCTGCCTTTCTCAGGACACCTGCGTCTGGGTATCTATCTCTTATGGATTAAATATGTCAGGTACATATCACAAATACCTTTAGTGTTGTTGAACAGGAAGGTCGGAGGCCCAGGAGTGCTGCTGACCTCCCAGCAGGTCCAAAACATTCACAATCTGCTCATTTCTATATTTCATGTGTTTCATTTTCTATATTTGGTTCTGTTTTGGCACTGCCGTTTCAGAACAGTCAACAAACCGAGTAGTCTCCGTGGTTACATTATTAGTTAAGCGGTGGTCGGAGCTCGGAGTTCGGAGGAAGAGATATTCTATATTTAAGAGATGGGATATATATAAGAGATGTTCTATATTGTCATTGTTTTATCCATAAAAAGTCACCAGAATGCAGGAAATAAGATCTCTGAATCTCCAAATCTCCGGTTATTTCTGGACTCTCAGGTTGGCGAGTATGATCCCATTCCTGTGTACCCAAGTAGTAGTAAAACACATACAGTATGAAACGAGGTCTGCAACCTTTGCTCCTGTATGACCTTTGCGTGCCTGCTCGTCGCCTCACGTGAAGGAAGAGGTCCGGGCAATAAGGTCCAGTTCAGTGCAGTTACACCGTAATCGTGTTAGATCTGACAATCAGCTGGCATGGTGAAGAGCCACTAGACGTTCTCCTCTGGAGGTAATTGCTATGTTGTCTTACTGCCTGTCAGCAGCCGCACCCTTATGGTCACTTGGCGTTTCAATTGTCATTGCACAAGGACTTGAGAACGCCGGCCAATAGTATTTATCCAGCTACCTACCCCTGTCTGTCTCCCACACGCACGGAAACGTGCACACGTGTGCCCATCCCTGACGTGGACCTCTACCCCAAAAAAAGCAAAAAATGCACCGGGACATTTTTTTTAGGTAGGGAGAGGATGAATCACTGCAAATGCACTATGAAACAAGGGAGACGTGGCGCACTGCAATATTTATGCCCGCTTTTACAAAAGTTAGCTTTTTATACACCATAAGAGGGTGCAAGGACCCGGCGCCTGAGAAAAGGCCAGTCAGACTTTGACGTCAGCGCGCTGAGGAGACTTTGACAGCCCAGCCACCATTAGGGGAGCGGTACAGCTTGATCTGTGGCGGGGAGCCGCTGTAGCTGTGACCCGGGACTTGAGCTGTGTTGAATCCCACACACCTACGCTTTCCTTAAAAGCCTCTGCTCAGTTGGTCTGTTGTTGCTTTTTACCTTTTTCTACTGCGTTCGCAGATCGTTGGGTCTGCTCTTTTGGTTTCAACATTGGTTTCTGTGAAAGGCGGCCGTCTAGAACGTGCCGCGTCCCTCGCCGGTGCAGCTGTATGTCGGTTTACGCGTACGTGCGTGTGTTTTGCACAGGCTTTGGTTTTCGGTACAGTTTTACAGGTGTATTGGCCTGAAGCTGCAAGATCCTGCGTGTAGAGGTGTGTGTCCTGCTGGAAGCCGTGGCCGCCATGCCCCAGTGATCCATATGGTCGTTGTCAGAGGCCCTGCCAGGGCTCAGCCCCGTATCGGCCCGCCTGCTCCCCTCTTTTCTTCTCTTCTCTTCTCTCTGCTCTCGCTGCCAGGGGAAGAGGGGAGGGGAATGCCGTTTGTTTGTTTGCTTGCCTGCTTTGTTTTATTTAGGGGTTTTTGCTGATCACAGTAGCGACTGGCCTAGAAATGCGACGGTTGCCGCGCGGGGCCGGGTGGCCTCCCGATTCAGCGACGGAAGCATCGGCTTTTCTGTTAGGGAGCGATGAAGACGAGGCCTTTTGATAGGGAGGTCGCGGGACGGGGACGGCATAGTCTAAATGCCATTGCTGTTAATGAAATACTCCGCTGATACCGTGAAAGGACATGTATGTACGGAAAGGATACGGGGCCGCGCGGTACATTTCTGCTCCTCTGGCCCGGCGAGGCTTGTTTTAGCCACACTACATCACCCACATGCTGTCGTGGAAACATGTGTATATCACAATCAATATCAGTGGAGAGTCAATCCCTAAGCCTCCTGACTCCTCTCTGATTTTGTGGGGGTGTGTGGGCGCTTTCAACAGCGCTTGTGCTTTTTATTCAACCGTTATATCAACCGTTATTTTAGTCATTTCTGACTGCAGGTTTTTACTCGGCCCTCACTTGGACTGCATGTATACGTGGCACGGACCAGCCACAGATCTCCGGTGTTCTTCGCAGTACGGACTCTTAATGTTTCATCCGTTTTTGTATCGGCAGAAAAATCTTGTCATACATCGACATCATGATATCACGGGACATGATACACGGGCCTTAACTCTGCTAGTGAGCCAGATGAATCATCATACAGAATAGTGAATGTTCAGTAAAAATGTATTTGTTTTTCCATTTTCTGAGAAAATGTGTGTGTCTGTATGTGTGTATGTGTGTGGAGGACATTTGGCGAATCAGTGCATTTCTTACCATGTGTAGCTGCTCTGAGTGCCATCTCTGTCTAATGCATTATCCACGCAGCCCTTCAGCCATTTGGTCTGGCCTCTTATTTTTTATTTTTTTTTGTTGTTGTTTTTCAGCGTTCTTCATCTCTCTCATCCCCCCCTCCTGTCTTCCACTGCCCTTCCCCTCCTCCGCTCTTTCTTTCTCATGCATAGTACAAATCAAAGGCTTCGGTTTTTTCGGGGTGTAGAGCAACATTGAGAGAGGATGCCGCAGCAGCAAACAACTTCAGACCTGAGCTTCAGGATAATTAGTGCGGCTTTTCTCTGCCATTTTAAGACAGTATGCACATGCAGAGCTTTACAGCCACGCTGCATCCACGCCTGCTCTCTCACATGTGAAAACTCACTGACTTGGACATGAACTGTATGTGAATGCAGTAGGAGGGCCCCTGCTGTTTTATTAGTGGAACCTAATTTGTTTTTATTTATTTGATAAAGAGCTTGACCACCTTAATTCCATTTAATGAGTTATGCTTTTGATACACATCTGACAATCTACCTCTAGCTTGTTAAACTACCTTTGATTTGTCATATTATATGTGTGGATGGATTGAATTATATTTTTGTCAGTTTTTCTATTGATTTCCATCGCCATTACTGTCCGTCTCAAGATGGTGACAGAATAGAAGACTCTTGCTTTGCTTGTTGGCCCAGTGTGGCCAACTTGGCTAGTTTTCATGATCAAGATTAGCCTGGCTGGGTTTTTACTATTGGGACTGATGGCGTGCCATGGTGATCCTGTTTGTATGACTATATTTAAGAAACATGTTTAAGACTACTATTAACTATTGCCCCCCTAACCCAGCTGGATTACATTATTTGTTTCTGGTGATTTGATTGATTCTGGACACATTTGGCAAGACTCTTAATCAAGACTGTCAGTATATAAAATACTGGAAGTTGATCTTGAGAGCTGAGGAACACAGTCAATGACAATATGATATACATCCCTCTTCGTTGACGTGTCACAGTTTACCTTCCGATGCCTAATAATCCGTAGCTACAACAGTGATACCTGCAGTCTGAGCGTCCATTCTCGCCTCACCGCCTCGTGTTTGCAGCCCTTCGACTGCATCGCAAGAAATGGTTTGAGCCGATCTCCATGCCCACGACCTTTTAAAGGACTACACCGACCGTTTAGAAAGATGTACCCTTTATGTGACGAGAGGATCATCAGAAAAACATCACGTTCTGCATGCTAGCACAGAGATCTACCAGAGACACAAGAGATGAGTTTGCTGTTACTCCTATCGCAACATGTAAACGTTAACCGATGAGCCAGTTCCCCAAAACGTCAGTGTAATTGTTGTTCTATTATGTTGCAAGCTTAGTATATGAACAGTGTATTTCTATATTGAGGCAGCATATGTTTGACTGCCATGAACCCTCTCCCTGCTTCCCCCTAGTGAGCTGACAAGACGAGAGGGCGGCCAACATTATCCAGACATATGGCTCGCTGGACGAACACAGACCACAGATGATCCAATAACAGGCCCTTGGTTTATTATCACTCATTATTCCCTCTTACCGAAGATCTATTGTATCTACCCATCGAGCTTTGTGTGCAGAGGAAAAAACAGAAAGGCACATCCCTGACCCCGAGACGGAGAGAGGATGGAGAGAGCAGAGTGAGATAAAGACAGAGCGTGCCCTCGCGCTGTCAGGGATATAAACAATACAAGCGATCCCAGCTTAATATCATACGTCTTATTACAGTGTTGATGGTACACCTCTGCCTTGGAATTGCTTTGATGGTTTTATTTTTCCGTTTCCCCACTGCACTGTTGAATCTTTGAGTCACTCAGATACACAGTGCAACACAACTTTGTCCAATGCAACCCAAAAATCAGTGATCTCCCGCTTATCATCTCCTTCCGTTCCGTACGCCACAAGTTCAGACGGTTACATGTACATCCAGGATATGTACTTCTCAGTTCATTCATAAAGAAAAATTGATATTTACAATGACAACAGTGCAAAAGACAAAAAACCCCTTGCCTGTGGTGTTGAGGATTAAATGGAGACTGGCCAGATTACATGCAGGATTAACATGCTATGTTATCAAGGTTTCTATTTAGTACAAGGTCAGCAGGCGGCGGACCAACGCTTCAGCTAGCAGGCTACAGCGTGGCGTACGTTTGTACTGTAGTACTGGCTTCATTCAGCGCTCCTGTAATGGCTGATGTTTGGTTCATGTTTGATGTGCAGGCAGGGTGAGCGCTGAGCTTCCTGAGTGCTGCGGTGGCATGATGATACTAGAGACTCAATCATTTATTAAGATCATGATATTTATTGAGGGTATCTATATGTTGAGATGTGTGATCTATAAGTGAGAATTTGAAACACCTATGTCATGAATTTCTTGTTACACCTGAGATAAATATTGTTTAGCTAGCATGCTAACATTTACTTGAAGCCAAATATTGCAGTTCAAGCACTCTCCATTTAGAAAACAATTTTTATGTGAATCAAAAGGGTTTGACAGAGGATCTGCACAAAACCATATTCAGACTTTAATTCAGATTTTCCCATTTTTAATTCTGCGTTTATTAAACAAACAAAACAAAACAAAACATTTGAAATGAAGTCAGTCTGAGCGTCACTGCTTGAGTCCATTTTTCTTTTGAATAAGCCAAATATTGCAACAACATTGAAAACCGTGGGACTTCATATCTGAAACAGCCTTGGACAAACTAGACTATCAAACATTACATTAACATTACAAACAAGCAAACATCGGCTTTTTTTTTTTTTTACCAACAAATTGTCGCCCATCTCTACTTGCACATCTGCATGGTAACTAAGGACAGGGAGAAAGCGTTCATCGGTGACAGGCTGCAGAGACAAATGGTGTAAATCTGAAATCATTCCTTCGCTGAAAGCCATCACCTGGAGAGAGAGAGAAGAGAGAGAGAGAGAGGTGTTGTGACTAAACATCAAGCACAGCATCCCCTCTCTCCTCCGCTTGCTGTTGTGAAGCTCATGTGTGCACGGAGAACAGGCCGCATTACGCTGCGTTCAGGTAACATGCGACTCTTTGGAGGTTAAATCTGTTTCCTCTCTGCTTTTGAAAGGCCTTTGTTTTTCCTCCTGTTGCTTTATGAAAGTGAGCGTTCGCCCTGAATCTTTCACAGGCATTTCAAATATTCAAAAGAAAAAAAGAAAAATCTTGAAAATAGATACAGTAGGTTACCATGCCTTTATCAGATATAATGTAGGGCGATTCTGTTGTCCTGCTGATAGTGGAAATCAACTACAGGCAGATAGATAGCGCTGCCTTTAAACCTGAATCCCCTCGGCTTGTGTCAGGAAAGGGCGCTGACACTTGAAGAAGAGCAGAACAGATATTTGTGTGTTCTACATCTGGAAAACAATCAGAGCAGTTTATTATGAAACTTTCAGAGGACTGCTTCGGGAACAAGCAGGGAAGATGTGCTCTCCTGTGAACTGTAAGCACATTTTTGCTACGGCAGGGCTGGATGTCTAGTCTGGTAGTCGATGTCAAAGGACACCAGACCCTCATCAGACCCTCATCAGACCCTCATCAGACCCTGATGTAGGATTGAACCTCATAAATGATCACCAACAGTCGACTGGCCATCCATATGTCAAGAATATATTGTGGAGATAGAAAATACCAGCTCAGTTCGCAGCGCTCATCTCCCGTTTATTTCAGTGATCCGACATCTTCTACAGTGTGGGAGGATCTTCTTTCTATTCAGCATCTATTTCGGTCCACTTCATTTGGTTCAGACTCGTATGTGCAGGGGTACGGCTTTTGAATGGGAGCAAAATCAGTGTCACCACAATTTTTGGGAAGCTGACTTTTTTTTTTTTTCTCTCTCCATGGATGATGCAGCTGTTAATAATATATATTTAACTGTACGGCTGCGTCTCATACCTCAGGGATACGTTTTTGGTCCTGCGAAAAAAGTAGGAAAAGCAGGGAACGTCGTCGAGCCCTCCCCGCATCCAGACGGCGTCTTTTCAGTTGTGTGTCAGTTGAACCGTGATGCAATAGGGGTGATTAGGAGAGGAGAAGGGGAAGCGGCGTGGAGTAAAGAAGGGGGTAAAAAGCCAGTGAGGAATAGGAAAGAGGAAAGAAGGCAAGGGAAGGAGAGGAGAGCTCAGACACAGCCCCGTGTGTTGCCATGGTGCAGGCTCAGCCAGAGCTGCTCTGCTCCTCAGCTAGCTAATTACCCACAGCCTGCAATGTTGAGCGCATTTGGCCAAAGGCTTCTGGATATCCAAGGGCTGTTTTGATTGGTGCGCTGACACACGAGTACAATTAAAGCGTCTATTCATCCATTTTCATGCGGAAAATTGTATCTTTGATATTTGTGTAATTTACATAGCTTGCGCTGGTAGTTGCTGTTGAACACGGAGCCTGCTGGTACGAGTGGTGCTCTCCTGTGTCAGCCTGCCCTGCCACTTGTGCAAAATAAAGAGCCCTTCCAACCCAGAGCCTCACTGTGAGTGCCCTGCTGCTGCTGCTGCTGCTACCGGAGAGCCTGCAGATCCTGATCAGCCAGCTTATGAAACCCAAGTATTAATATTCTCCATTAAAATTCCAATTATGTAATCAGCTAAATCCAAGCCCTGCATATGCTGGTTGGAGTAGCTCAGCGGTTGGGGGGGGGGTGGGGAGGAGGCGAGAGGAATGATGCAACGCCGGGCCGTGCAGCTTGAACCCCAGAACGTCTCTCTCTCTCCTTGGTCGGACGTAGAAATGAAAGCGTCAAAATGAGGCAATTCATTCACACCAGATTTCTTTGCATCGATCGGTGTGGATGCAGAGGACCCGTCTTGTCGGCCCGTGAAGGAAATCAGACGGAACATTTGATTTTGAAACTCTCCACTTGTCTCAGACATCCACAGAGAGTTTGGTATAAAATATTAAATCAACACATGTTCTCTCGTCGACATGTGGAACACTTGAAGTAAATAACACATTTCGGTTGACGGCAACAGAAACGGTTCAGGACAGAACACACTAAGACCGCCTTCCCGGTTTCCTCCCACCTTGTTGTTCGTCTTTCTCAAATCCAGAGACAACCTAATGTGATGTCTAATCTAATGAAGAGACGGTTTGTAGAGCTGCTTCACTGGCAGAGGATCCCAGACATTTTGTTGCTACAGCTACATTACCAACCAGCTCAAACCAACTGTCTCTCTCTCTGTCCTTCGTTGAGAGTGATGGTTTGACCAGGTTTATACTACCACAGTACAGATTAAACTAACTAATTGTCTGGTTTGTGGTTTTGCTGGAGAGCTGCTCATCCTTCCAGGAACATGAAGCCAATTCTGCGTCAGGTTGGATTTTCATGTAATCTCTTTTATCCTAATCGTTTAGAAACCTTTACATATTGTTGTATGTGTTGTAGCGTGTACTTCCGGCTCATCACAGAGACCCGTGGTGAAACGTCACAGCTTAAAAAGCTCGTCGGTGTTTTCAGATCAGTCTGTCCAAGATGGCCGCTCTGATCTGAGCCGAGACGCCCCTCTTCTCGTGTGAAGCCTGAACACAACCCTGAGGTGAGAGAGAGAAGACGGGCGAATCTGGACCCTCGGCGGGAGGCAGATTGATTTGGCAATCCCCAAAGTGATACAAACGTTTTAAACAATGCCCTGTTTTTTTTTCTGTTTGGCGCTAAATACACCAGCATATGGATGTGCTCATGTATTGGTAACTATCACGGGGGAAAACGAGAGGCACGGCTCTTATTTTTTGTTGCCTCGCCCGTTGTCCTACTTACTGTAATTCTTCATGGCTTTCAACACCTACACTTACTGTGAGCCAAAATGAACTCGAGGGGAGTGAATGGAGATACTGTATGTGTGGGTGTTGCCGAGTGGAGCTTATAGAAAAGCACGAGACCTCGACCGTGACAGGAGGGTCACTACCGCTGTTTGTAGTGCCACGGGGAAGTTGAGCCCCCTGGGAGGTGCCGACCGGCGGGTTTCATCCGTCAGCGGATCTCAAGAGGGATTCCTGTGTTGGTTCTGATTGGTGTTACTATCACCATCTCACATTTGAGACTTGAGAACCAGTACCAGCTAAAGTACTGCAGTTTCCATTATTTCTAAGGCTACAAATATATAAAAAAATCAAAACTGAAACAAATGGAATTGCCTTGTAAATATCATAATACTTTATATGAAATGCAAAACCAGTAGACATAAGATTTTTTTTTTTTCACCAAAAACAACATCGAAGGCACTTTATTGAGACAATTTATTTCGACTGTAAAAAGCGTTTCACTGCAGGACACTACTTTACAAGAGGACACGACGATGCAGGAAGGTTGTTCATGAGTGGAAGACGAGACGGAGACATTCAGCACCAGAGAGAACCTGACGAGAAATGAGGAAAGTACCGGTTTGCCGATCGGTCAACTGGGTTCACGCTCCTCCTAGTCTCGATGAATGAGCTGGGCGGATTCGAAGTTTCAAATGGATTACACGGTTTAAAAAGTTGATGTTCGGTTTGTGGATGTGGATTCTGGATGGAGACAGCACGAGCTACAAACGAGGCCGTGTGTGTTTGGAGTCACCGTTGTAGTACTGGAGGTATTACGAGACGGGCCGAATGTGGGTCAAATAGTATTTCCAGATTTTTTTTTTTTTTTTCATGGTTTGTTGTAGCCTACGTAGGTGCCAGATGGTTGGGGTTCGCCACATAGTGTAATACAGTGCCACATTTTTCACAGGAAGATAATTGTGAATTTAGTACACTCTGTGGTAAAGCCCGCCCATCTGGATAACATATTTGTTGCTATAGACTTTAGCGTATGTCTGTGGGGGAAAGGATCGCTGGAGCCGCGGGGGGGCAGTTTGAAAGATGAGGAGTGTTCGCAGCGTGGTGGGGTTTGTGAAGCTGAATCACGGTCCGACGTCCTGAAGTTCAAAGTCCTCAGACAAGAACGGAAATAGCAAAAAAAAAATGTGTAAGTGGCTAAAGATGAGGCGGCTCAGGACATGGAAGAGGGTTTCGTCACTGTGGGACGTTCAGCTTTCTCGTATTGTTTCCAGCGGTCGCACGTTGTTCAGGATGTGAAGGAGAAGGAGGAGATTGATTTCGATAGAGGATGCAGTTTGTTTCGTGGATGAGATGTGCGAGTGTGACACTTTGCGGAATTACAAGACGGAGAATAAGATGTCAAACGCTATTTTAGACCAGTAGTGGTTTACTGTGCAGCAGTAGGTCCACTTACTCATCCTCTCCTCTCTACTTACGTTTCTCCTCCCTCCTCCAGCTGCTACCTAAGTTGATGCTCGTGATGTGAATGAAAATTTTCCTGCTTGGACAAAAGAAGTGAATCATGCATGCTGGGTGCTTTTCTGAGCTCGTCGGTGTTTGAATGGCAAGTGTCTAGTGGACTCACCGGGGGGGGGGGGGGGGGGGCAGACAGACAGCAACACCACAGAAATGCACTCTAAGGTCAAAAGGTCTCATCGTGTCATGTCAGGATGAGGCCATTGCATCATGTCGAACACCCAAAAAATGGAGATGAAAAAGCAATTTCCATCAGTCCAGTCATGAACTAAGAGTGACCCGACGTGACGTTCATGAAAGCATCAAAATGGCAGCTCAGGATCCAGAACAGCAAAAGAGGAGCTAATCGTTTCTCGTCGGCGTAGCAACAGGAGGTAGCAACGAGGCAAGAGCTGTGAGGTAACGCGCTGCAGTGACCTCTGAGGTAGAGGAAGCGGTGGGGGGGCGGGACTCTGTGAAACATCGCGTGTGACGCTCACACGTGACGGGCGTCCCTCTCGTCGGTGGTCATCTACGCCCTCGCCTTTCGGTGCTCGTAGGACTTGGGTCATAAAACGATTGATTAGATTTCGGTTGTGATCTACATCGGGGATTTCCGCCATTAGATGATTATCATTTTTTAGCCTTAACTATGAAAATGACGGAGATAGACACTCGATTCCAAATCCTAAGGGTGTGTTCGCAGGGTCAATACATTGATTTAACTTAACATTGAAGTGATAGGAATGACGTCTTTAGGAGCGTAACAGCAAGTTGGAGAATCGGTTGGTTGATGTGACCTGGCGGTGGTGTTGCCATATAGGGCCAGATGACATTTTGAACCCCCCCTGCTTCTGCTGATTTTCTCCTCTTTAACAGCACATAATGGTACTGCAGCTCATCCCAGACTCACCACTCACAATAGCGTCGTCACTGTAAACACACACACACACACACACACACACTGCAGCTGCCCACATGCCGGGGGGGGGTCAAAGGTAAAGATTGAATGGAAGCCGATCCGTCGACAGAAACAATACAGCACAACGCAGCAGTCGTCGCGTTCGAACCTGATCCCGGCGTTTGAGCCGGCTCACGAGTACAATGCCGGTTCGTTTGCGGGGGGGGGGGGGGGGTTGGTGCATGTGTGTAGGCGTGCGGTGTGTGTGTGTGTGTGTGGTGAAGTACTGTTTCCTGTGTGTAGCGGCGCCCCTGAAGGTCAAACTGGACCGGCTCTCATTCGGAGCCGCTCACCGTGACAGGAGAGGTGAGCCACAGCAACGCTTAGCAACATTACATAAAGACGAGTAGGGAGTGCCACTGACAGCTGTGACGGGCTATTAATTATAGTTTCATAAATGTATGTATGTGTGTGTGTGTGTGTGTGTGTGTGTGTGTTTGTGTGTGACAATGCTCAGTCATACCCATCAAATTGGAGAAGTTTGGAGTTTTAATAGCCTGTTTTATGTGTGAACTAATTTGTTTCCTTGAGGCTGAGGATGAGCGGCTGAATCCAGCTGGCATCGCGGGGGGAGAAGGAACACGTGACCTTTAGCGCTGTTGGGATTTTCTTTTATTACATCTACGTTGAGGTTGGACAACAGTAAGACACCTCTCCCTCTCATGTGTTCACCCTCGCCTTTTTTTCCCCCCCCTCACCTTGCCTCTCTCCTTCCCTCTCTCTCTCTCTCTCCCCCCCCCCTCCGGCGCAGGGGCCACAGCGTGAATGAGATGTTGGGTGCATGGTAATTGAGCAGGTATTGATTGGACTGCAGCGTGGCATACAAGAGGCCAATGAGAGCCCGGAGGATCAGAGCAGCGCCGCTGACTGCGTCTCTCATCCCGCATTCTGCAGGAAAAAACATAAACGCGATATCACTGGAGGCGCTTTGTCGGGGGGGGGGGGGAAAAACGGAGAAAACAGTTGCGGTTTGTAGAGAGCACAAGCACAATCTTATCTCCCTCCAGCATCGACTGTATCGTTTTGAGTGACTGGGCTTCGTCGTCTTGAGTGGGGCCGACGGTCATATTTCACCGTGACGTCACCATCGGCGACCGGGCTGCCATGTCGGTGCGCCTGGCGAGGGAGGAACGGATGTGGAAGTGTTTGCTCGGGGGAAGAGGGGGTTATTGTCCTGTCAGCATGCTACCGCTACGTGTGCACGCTTGAACCCTCTTGCTCTTCACTCCTTCACCCATGGGGAGATTTTTGAAAACACAAGAAACACTGACAGGTGAAGAGCAGACAGGGTTTCATGTTCCTAAGGTGTGGCCTTTACTGTCATCAACAAGGATATACCCACCTAAACTGAGTATACCACCTTTTTTATATAGTTTACTAATAATATAAGTCCAAATATACATTATAGTAAGTATGAGAGTGAAGATAAAACACATTGTTAAATGAATGTGTCCTGCACGTCATAGCTGTCCCACCTTTTTATTCACCATTACATAACTAGTCAACACATATGCCAAAGAGAGATTATGTGTGAGGACATTGAAATTGATTTGGTCAAGTGCAAGTGTAAAAATAAAAATTTCGACCCAGCAGATATTTACTCTTAGCTGGTACGTGTGAATCATTGAGACAAAATGATCAGAAATCACAAACAAATAATATCCTCCTGTCATCGATCCTCCTGACTTACAGCCATAATGGGCTTTTTTGGACATAGCTTAACTGGCAGTCATTCATTCATTCATTCATTCATTCATTCATTCATCCATTCGTTCCGTGTGGATTTGAGGAAGAGCGCATGTGATGTGGCCCGGCAGCGCTGAAGGTAGTCAAGCAGATCCAGCCCCATGGCCAGGCATGTGCGAGGAAGAAGCCGCATAAGCTGCAGTGAGAGCCCCGAGAGGTGAAGCAGGGGGAGGCGGCTAAGCGGGCCCGCCGTCCAATACCGAGCGAGCACCGGTTACCATGGGAACGCATTGATTATTTAACAATTTGGATGGAGCCTGTGCCCTGTGCTTGCCAAGGTTCAGTGGGAGTCTTTGTAGCTTTACTGTCCCAAGGGTCTGCAGCCAAGTTAGCGATCTGTGGTGCAATGCCACAGGGACACGGTACACACATCCTCCCCTGTGATGCCGAGAGACAAGAGACGGAAACGCGCAGACACAGACAGAATTGAAAATGAACGGATGGAAGAACGAGATGATAGATTGATAGATAAGACAGTTGGAGAATGATTGTGAACAGATGGATGAATGTGAGGAGGGAGTGAGAGCTAGAAGGCACTGTAGCGAGTGGGTTTTCATCACTTCTGGTGGTCATTGGGGACGCGTTGTAATGCTCTCCTGCTGGGAGAGCAGCCTGGACTCTATATCTTTGTGTGTACATGTGGTGTGCGTGTGTGTGTGTGTGTGTGTGTGTATTTTTTTTTACATGTTTGCATGTGTCTGTGTGTGTAACTGGCTGGGGAAACATCCTTCACTGGTGTTTCGAATGAAAAGGAAAGTAAAGGGTTCATGATTTGGTTAATGCCAGCCATTCCCCCTCGGTCACACCCGTCTACCACATCTGCAACCTTTCAGCCTCTCGCTTCCCACCTCCATGCAACCCTCCTTAAACTTCCTGACCCACATTTACCTGCATCACACAGGCATATATTCACATCCTCTCCTGGGTTGGTATTAATAGATCTGCCTTGACCTCTGTGATCGTCAGACTGCCTGGAGGGAGGCTTCAGAGACCATAGGCTGGTGTTTTGGGACCTTTGGTGTCCTCCGAAGGACCTCTTATAGCGGCGCGCTCTACGCTAGCTATGTGCGCCTCGTCAACTTCGGTGATGCTCGGATCTTAATGTCCTTTTAATCAGCTCTCCCGTCTCCTCTTGACGTCAGGTTAGCCGAAAGGTAAGAACGAGTTGTCGGTTTGATCCCTCCGTTTGCCACAGTGAAAGTGGGCAAGGCACTGAACTGGGGCTGTACGTACAACTGGTAGGGATTCCCACGATGAGACGACACACACGCGCTACCGTGGGGGTCAGATAGAAGATTAGCCATGTTGAGATTATCTTCCACTATTCTTTTTGTTTACTTGTTATGTGAGATACAGATACAGGGATTACCCAGCAATCCCATACGAGGATAATGCTGCTGTTTTATACGACTGATGGCTTTATTGTCTTGAAACACTATTTATAGGTTCTTAGAGCGATTACTGCAGCGCATCCCATTGCATTGGTCAACTAGCGATTGCTACTTATGATAAGCACTGCTGGCTTTCTGCACTAACTGTTGTATTTGTCGTGTGCGGTCTCACTGGGATGGATTCAGTAGCTTAGTCTGTGTCAGTCACCGAGGAAAAATAGTTGCCAGTGTGGTCCCCTCTGTTAGCCTCAGGCTAGGTTTCACCACTACCTTGCACACAGCTTGCTGTATGGCACTTGGCTGTGGGGTTTGAGTACAGTTAACACTTCAAAGACGGCTGTCACTAGTGTGGCTGCAGTGGCACAATGTGGACTGCTAGCACCACGCTACACATGGTTTAACATACATCCTTTGTTGACTCTACATCTGTAGGTGTTGTGTTTGTGTGTGTGTGTGTGTGTGTGTGTGTGTGTGTGTGTGTGTGTGTGTGTGTTGAGGCGTTTTAAGATGAAGGAAGAAAAAGTGAAAAGCGTGCATGAGAAACATGCACACACAAGCACAGTGAGCATCTGTTAGTCCATATGCAGATTACAAATAAGACCTGACTATGCTGACTCTTAGTGCACGTGTGTGTGTGTGTGTGTGTGTGCGTGTGTGCGTGTGTGCGTGTGTGCGTGTGTGCGTGTGCGTGTGCGTGTGCGTGTGCGTGTGCGTGTGCGTGTGTGTGTGTGTGGAGGGGTGGCGGGTGGAGTTGGGTTGTGGCCACAGCTGTCCAGAGTCATGTAGAACATCACTACAGGTCACGTCCACGTCCCAGTTCCCTGTGGATCTGGACCGCTACCTTTCTTACCAGGGAAGCATCAGAAATAACCAAATGACACCGGGGAGTCGCGCGGCTTGTAGGGCGATGAATGATTTGGATCTAAGGATCAGATTTTGTTTGTGTTTCAAGTTAGTGGAGGCCCTACTGTCTCGCGAGCGCTGAGCAGCACGAGTATTGTAGCCTCATCCAGCTGTGATTCAGCATCGCTCAAACAAGCTCTATGGACTGGAAACCCTTGAAGAGCGGCCTTTCAACACTTCTCAAGTGGTATGCTCTTCAATGTTTTGTTATGGTACACCATAACCAAAGGGTTGAAAAGTGAGTCTATCTCAACACTCTACTGCTACAGCCTGTTTCAGGACTGTTTCAGCACCGGTGAAGGGTGGAGGATGCAGCGTTACAAAGGGAAAGCTTCCAATCCACAGTGATTCAGAGTCTGAGCCGCAAAACCATTCAACCATGTGCAGCCGTTTAAGGAAGTTGCATAATATCACACGAAATCACGTCACGATTGAGGAAATATACATATGTGTGCGTACTGTGCAGGGTGATGATGGAGGCTGCAGCAGGGAGATTGGAATCAACGAGAATCAATAAGACGGGCCTCGCAGTGGGAGGCGCATGGAGGCGAGCGATACGTGAATTCAGACAGGAGAGGGGGAGATCGGGTGAGGAGGGGGATGGAAGACTCCTCCATGCCGGACTTGAGGACGCGTAGGTCCCCTAGCAGCTCCGTCAGCATCCCCTCACCCACACAGCTCAATCAGATCAATACTCAGCACACAGCCAGCGTGCTGGACTAGAGGACCATCGTCTTCCTCTCGGGCTTCAGCTCCGCCTCTCCTCAGGCCCGAAATGGAAAAGAATCACCAGGTGGCGCAATAGAGCTAAACCGAAAAATGGGTTTTCCTGTGCAGCATATATTGCGTTTAAACCAGGATTTGACAACAATAAGGGCTTTTCTTTTGAAGGCTGACCCCAATACTGATATTTCTGGATTGAAGCTGCACTGTTGAATGGACCAGTTTCAATTTTATTCTTGTCAGCTGAAACAGATGTTATTCACTTACTCATTTAGACCATGCGGGACACTTCAATTCTGCACTGAAACCCATGCTAATGATATTCTTTAAGGGCAGGGTGGTATTGGAAATGAAAAAATAAAATAAAATGTCATTGAAGGTTTACCGATTGTTATGTTAGCTAGCTGTGGTCAGGGAGGAACCATCACATCTGAGGTGGACGATGTGACTCGCAGATATCTGATTTAATATCAGGCTAAAATCAGTAATCCTTATTTATACTATTTTAGACAGGCTTACACCGGCTCAATAATCTTATGTACCCCGTCTTACCAACCGAGTCGTCGCTGAGCCATAAAATCACACAAATCATTATGAGAGACGACACGCTGTCATCTCTCGAGTGTGTGAAACGATAGTGGAAGGGTGGGGACGATATGGGAGCAACGTATTGTCCCGCCGGCAGGAACACAAGCCGCTTGTTTTTTGGTCGAGGCGACTGCAGGATGTCTGGCTGCTGCAGTAATAGGCGGTGGTCTCTCTGCCCCAGTCCTCATTCTCAGTCCTCACACCTAGCCGCCATCTCCCTCGGTCTCGGGGCCCCCGAGGAGACGCGCTCGCTGTTCCCATGGCATTCATTCACTTCCTCCTGAGCGGTAGCGTGCGCGGCGCGTACGTCTGCGAGCTGCCAGCCTCACACTGAGACGCTGAGGTAATGTGTATCTCTTCATATTCACAGGCCAACCCTCCCCCCATCATCGTCAACGCAGACTCACTAGATGCAGGCCCTTATGTAAGTATCTGTTCTCCCCACCTCTCTCTCTCTCTCTCTCTCTCTCTCTCTCTCTCTCTCTGTGTGTGTGTGTGTGTGGATGGGAGGGGCTCCTCATGGTAGCAACATGCTGTTTGCCATGTGGACCAACATCCATTATCCTATTGACCCTGCCTGTTTGTGGGGAATGAGTCTGCCGCAGTTACGCACTTAGTGTCAGAGAGCAGAAAGAAATAGCTAACACTTGATATAGCTAACCTTCTGATATCAGCACTGGACTGAAGCAATATCTATCTATCTATCTATCTATCTATCTATCTATCTATCTATCTATCTATCTATCTATCTATCTATCTATCTATCTATCTATCTATCTATCTATCTATCTATCTATCTATCTATCTATCTATCTATCATTATATGCTATATCTAGTGCAGATGAAACGTTTGAGTGCTGCTGTATTGTCAGAAGACAACGTGCTTCAGTAATGTGACTAACTGTTGTGCTTTTCATTTTGACAGGTAAACGGCAGTGATGGGATGTATAAATATGAAGAGATCATTTTGGAGAGGGTGAGTTTTAGCAATTTCCTTGCTACCCTGTTTTCATATTTTCCTCTTTACTGCATTACTCTCCATTGGAAAAGCCTTTGCTTTGAGATGGATGGACCTCTTCCCACTAGGTGGCAGTAAGCAGCTCTGTCTTCTACTCTGACTGACTGGGCACATAGATCATGAAAACCAAGCAAAATGCTGTATCACATGTGTTATGTGAGGATTGTATAAGTCGTTGGCTATGGCCAGTAAGAGTGTGGTATCTCATGTGAGTATGATGATCATAGAATAATGCCAGTGAAGCAGAGCTTGTTACATGTCATCATCAGGCACCGAGGACGTTAAGAGCTCTTCTGCTCAATTGTTCAGGAGGCACCATCGCATGTGTCAGTGGTCGGGTATACGATAGTGGAGTATTACACGTATGTTCCTACTGTCATTACCCCTCCTACATACAGATGCATCTCCGAAACCCATGATAGATGCATAGCATCTTTCTCCCACTTTCACTCTAAGTGGCATTTCTGTCTGCAGAAAGCCTAAATAAACGATGTAAAATCACACTTTAAAAGGTCTGTGGGTGTGTAACATTTGCTGGTTGGGCCCTGTGTACTCCTTTTGGCTCCAGAGCAGCAGACTGGGAGGCCTCAGCCTCCCTCTGTCCTAATTTGTTGCGACCGTTTCTCATTAATTATAGAAAATAATAAAGTGAAGTCTTTTCTCAGCTGTCTTGTTTGGTGCCTGTCTCTGTGGCCTTGGCTGTCAGATGCAGCCGTGTGCCTGGATCCACTGGATCCAAATGGGTCGTCTGTCATCCTAGGGAGAGGAAAGATGGGAGGTGGAAGTACCTATATACTGCAGCGTGCGAGAAGCTCTGTATCATGCAATAGAAATGATGCTCCTCAACTCATCATAAACCCACGTTCCTGTGGGCATAATGCAGCTGTACCACCGACGCCGCTCGCCGGCTTGATGCAATACGCATGACATTTTGAATGAAGGTCGCTAATGGCATACATATGCATGGCATTATCATTTGTCACATGTCAGGACACACACACGTGTCTGAATAAACACGCCTAGAGAAACCCCCCCCGAGCAGTCTGCACTGATCACGTGTTGATACTCACTGAGATACCAATACACTTAAGTGCCACATCCTACTGACCTTGAGTCCGCATTGAGTCCATCACTCACAGTGGGTTTGTGTGTGTGTGTGGTGTGCGTGTGTAGTGTAGAGGCACACTAATGGAAATACGTATAACCCGTGTGCAGGGGAACTCTGGCCTGGGCTTCAGCATCGCTGGAGGAATGGACAATCCACACATCCCCGATGACCCAGGGATCTTCATCACCAAGATCATCCCTGGAGGGGCGGCTGCTATGGACGGACGGCTGGGGTAAGCCCCCCTCTCCTCACCCCCTTTCTCTGCTTCCTAAGCTCCTCTGCACACTCCTACCTCTCCCTTCTCTCTCTCTCTCTCTCGTCTCACCTCTCTCTCCTCTCTCTCCTCCCGTCACTGTTCCTCCACGCTCACTACCGCCGCGTCCCGCCAGGCAGTGCCGTGTGGGAGGCAGAGCTCCTACAGCCCCCGGGCTCTGCGTGTTTCCTCAAAGTTATGATTCACTGGAAAACCAAAGCCTGAAACATGCAAAAATGATGATCTTGAGTGCTTTTTTATGTGCTTTTCTGTTTATGTTGGCTATGGCGTTCTCAGTGTTTGTGTGTGTGTGTGTGTGTGTGTGTGTATATATGTGCTTGCATAAGGTGTGAGCCAGCCTGTTGTTGCAGTGAATTTCGCATTAGCTCCGTGTTGTTACCCTGATGGCGTATTAAAAGCTCTCCCTCCGCAGGGTGAACGACTGCGTGCTGCGCGTGAACGAGGTGGACGTGTCCGAGGTGGTCCACAGCCGGGCGGTGGAAGCCCTGAAGGAGGCGGGGCCGGTGGTGAGGCTGCTGGTCCGGCGGCGACAGGCCCCACCCGAGACCATCCTGGAGGTCAACCTGCTCAAAGGGCCCAAAGGTCAGAGACGTGTAACGCCTTCGTTCACCCGCTAAAGGGAGAAAATTGAGTTGTTGGTTCAGGACTCACGCTGGATGTCTTAAAAATCCCTGCGAAGCGTTAACCGACTTAAGACCCTCATGACTAATAAGTCCACTGATCGTCAGAAAGTGTGAAACTGCATTTTCAGAAGCAGAGGTGATATATGAGCATTTCAGAACCAGTGTTGGCTGTCTTACTCTCTGTGTGTGTGTGTGTGTGTGTGTGTGTGTGTGTGTGTGTGTGTGTTACCTTGCCAGGGCTTGGATTCAGCATCGCAGGCGGGATTGGCAACCAGCACATCCCCGGAGACAACAGCATCTACATTACCAAGATCATTGAGGGAGGAGCAGCCCAGAAGGATGGACGGCTGCAGACCGGAGACCGCCTGCTAGCTGTACGAGCCTCGCACCCGCCTCTACCTCTAGTCTACCTTTCAGATTGTGTTTTGAGTTGATTGGTCGGCACACAAAAAAAAAAAAAAACGCAGCGACGGCGGTTCACGCTCGCCGACGACACCTACGTGCCGAGGAGTTGTCGGCAAAAGTACCTAACGCCATTAAAGCACGTTAGATGTGTTTAAGGCTGCTGGAAATCAGAAAACTATTCACACCGCTCCCTCTGATACGACTACAGCTATAGATCACTGAACTCTCATTACCACGTGCAGTTATAGACTCGTTGCCGTATTGATCATTTAATGCGGTTTGGATTGAAATATTTCCAGGAAATTCAGTCTGAAAAGAGAAAGTGTGCAGATTCAGTGGATGTTAAGGGTTCCTACCCACTACTTCTGACCTCTCTTAAAACCGCACAGTACACCAACCTGTTACTCCTCTGTTGAGGTTTTCTGAAATCTGATAACACCTGCAGGCTACCCACTGCACACTAGCTGTGATTTCAACATCACGTCTATGCCTTAGCTCTCATGTAGACCAAGCAGTAATTGCATGATTGCACATTGAAACAATGGATAATCCGTTGTAAACCTCCTGAACCTTTAAACCCTCCGTAGACTCATCTCAGCTCATTTTTCATCTCTTAAATGACTAATCGATGTAACATTGCTCAGTGGGTATGATTCATTAGGGTGTCAGTACAGAGTACAGTACAGTAAAGACTTTTGATGTGAGGATTTTTCTCCTCTCTCTCTCTCTCTCTCTCTCACTCTCTCTCTCTCTCTCCTCACGTTCAGGTGAACAACATCATCCTACAGGACGTGCGTCACGAGGAGGCGGTGGCCGCGCTGAAGAACACCTCCGACATGGTGTACCTCAAGGTGGCCAAGCCGGGACCCGTTCATCTCAACGACATGTACGCCCCTCCGGACTACTCAAGCAGTACGTATCTGCCTCTTCTCGTTGTTTCTCGCCGTCCTGGTCATGGTAAAAAAACACCGTTCACTCACCGCTAGACCCCTAAAGTGTAGAAGGCTTCATAGCTGTCACTAATTCACAAGCAACCAGCCCCCCAAATCGGGAAGGAGGTCGGGATATAAAACCCGTGTGATGTGAGGTAAAAGGGTGAGTTATAAATAAAGGTGCATGTTACTGTACTCTGCACGAAGACTCATCTTTTTATCACCACGAGAGATGTTTCAGTGGGCCTGCATGAGTGGTAGTTGTTGGATCACTGTTCTCTCCCCAAAACTGCTATGCCCAGACACCCACGTAGTGAATGCACACACACACACACACACACACACACACACACACACACACACACACGCCGCTTCCCACAGCAACAACAAGCCCAGATCTCTACCTCCCACTGAGTGTGGATGGTTTCTCACATCCCACCTGCTCATGAGAGCCCACGATGTAGAGCTCCTGCCTCATACTTTTCCACAGAACAGTGATTTAGTGTTAGAGGGGGCTGCTGAGGACTTTGTATAGTCTACGTATTCGCTGTTGCCGGGGCTCGAGCGGGTCCTTAATGCAGACTTAATCCAGCTCTTACAGCATGACCCGCAGTCAGATGGTCTGGATTTGAAATGCTTGTTTTGTCTTACTCGGCCGCCTCTATCAAGAATGTAAATCTCGAGGCAGGAGGTGGTTTTCATCCTTGATCTGCCTTTTTGGGTTCACACACACACACACACACACACGCACACACGCACCTTGATAATATCAGTAAAACAAGGTAAACGCGACGTCTACCGAGTTTCACGGTAACGCGGTCGACTGCAGTGTTGCCCCGGTGGCGCTCGTGTTGTAATCATCCTTCCTTTCCCCCAATTGGCCTGGCCCTCGCTCCAGCCTTCCCCACCATGGTGGACAACCACGTCAGCCACAACTACATGGGGGCCATGGAGCCCAAGCCAGTGTACCAGCCGCCCCAGGTCACCCCGTCCAGGTACTCGCCGGTCCCCCGCCACATGCTGGGGGAGGAAGACTTCACAAGGTCAGTCACGGGGAAAACGATTCAATCTTTGTTTGTATTTGTGTGAGTCTGGAGAAGAAGATCGCTTGTGGATTTTCTGTGTATGTAATAAGAGCGTCAGCAAAATGCCAGATATGCTTTTTTTTTCCCTGAGTGTAGTCCTAAATGAGTCACACATGGCTCAGTGTGCTTTTTTCCATGACAAAATTGCACAATCCCAGAACCAATCCATCCTTATATGTTTTGTATAGTACGCTCTTTGTTCCTCGTCACCCCCGTGTTGCTCGCTCGGTCCCCGGTGTTGCCTCATGGTGTGGTTTTCTCGTCTGACGTGCCTTGAGAAGTAGCCAGCAGCGGTGCGGTAGGCAGCAAAGCAAACTGTGGCCGTGGGTTTGTTTCTGTAAGCGCATCGGGGGCCCCTGGCAGAGCGTGCCGCGCTGGAGCCGGACAGCGTGCGGTGGCTGCTCGCTGACCCGAATGCTTCAGAGCAGCCTCTTGTCCTCGTTCTGACTGAGTTTTAACCTTTGACCTCCCATCCGAGCGCTGGATCAGAAGTAGCATTCATAGAGGCTCGATTTGAGCCTTGAGTCATCTTAACCCACAGCCTCAGGGAGGAGGCTGTAACCCTTCTGTGTGTGTGTGTGTGTGTGTGTGTGCGCGTGTGCGTGTGCGCGTTTATGTGTGGCTCTGCACATGTGAGTCTACATGTCGCTTACCTCCAACGTTGGTCGTGTGGCCCTGCGATGTCCTTGCTGTTTTACATGCCGTGTACGTGCACCTGTCCCATCTATGTGCTCGGTGGTGTTGTGTCATTTTCTGTGTCCTATACTTGTTTCCCAGTTCACTGTGATTCCTGTACCCCCACAGCAAGGCTGAACCTATATACAGTGTCATCCACAAACCTGGGGACAGCAAAGTGCCCCAGGCCCTCTACAGAGGCTTCTGGCCTTCCCCTGCTCCCTTGTGTCAAGGCCCACTCCCCTTCTCCGGCAGGTACTAACCTAGCGCACCACGCCTCGCTTAGCTAACCCTCCTCTCTGCAAGCCCCATGCTGCCCCATACCTCCAGCCACTCACGTAGCCCAGCATCTGGACCCCGGCATCAGACACCGCCCGCCTCACCGGTGGTACCGTGTGCCACGTCTGTGCATGAGTTATCTTCGGCACAAGCAGAGGAGACGGATTGAGCAGGAAGAAATGGAAGAGGGGGTGGAGGGAGGGAGGGAGGGAGGGAGGGGGTGGAGGGGTGATATTTGTGCTGCCAGGGTTGTTGTTTTCAAGCGGGGCCTTTCCTGAGCTTTCTGTCTGTATGTCTCTGCATGTTTCCCCTGTCCCAGTCCACCTCATGTCTGCTTTTCCACGTCTGTATGCTAGAACTTGAAGCGTGTTGCTGCTTTTTCGGTTTATTTGACAAACCCACGGTGCATTCTCCTCAACCTCCTTCAATGCAGTCATTTTGTAATTCTCCTATACGACTGCATATGAATAAAATACCATAATAATAGCAAATCGGTTGTAGTACAAAAAAGGCTCAGAAGCATTGAGCATATTCTTTGCGTTTTCTTGTATTCTAGTTTCAGTATTTTAAAAGGTCTAGCCGCTATTTGTTCATCAGTTTCCAACCAATCTGGCCTCGTCTACGCATCTAAAACAACAGTGCGCCGTTCGTTGCGGTTTAAGATGGAGTCATACCTGATCCTCACAAACACATCTCCACAGGAGTGAGGCCGAGAGAGCGTCACACTCACACAAGCTGCTCTATTCCATCTGTCAGGAGGCCTCCCTAAAAACCGAGCCTGCATCCCCGGCCAAGCTCCTGTCACTGGCTCTCCCCGCTGAAAACCGGGACTATTCATAGGAGCCGTGTTTGTGTCCTTAACAAGGGTGTATGAATTTGCAAGCGGTGGCTGTCTGTCTTGTTTGTGTATTTTACGTCTCTCTTTTAACATATTGACATCATGCCCACGGTGCATCCGTCACCCATCACCTTATGGGTGAATGCTCTGATGTCGCTGTGTGTTAACCAATGCATTTATGTAATGTGTGTGTGTGTGGCTAAGCACAGATTGTGTGCCATGTATGTCTTTGTTCATGCACCGATGCCAATATGGCCTCTCTGTTTGTGTGTGTGTGTGTGTGTGTGTGTGTGTGTGTGTGAGAGAGAGAGAGAGACCCAGGTCTTGTGGTGTGACTGTAAACAGACTGTGCCGCTAAATTGAAAGGACAGTATATAGGAGACACGAAGGGCTAACCGGAGCCGCCCGATAGGACTGTTTTTCCCGCTACTCTCCTTATGTCAATACGAACACCGAGCCTCGCTCTTACCATAAATGTATTGGGAAGCGAGAGGCTGATCGGGGCACGGGCCGGCCTCGGAGTAGCGGAGGACATTCCTGCAGCTGTCGTGATTCATCTGCGCGCTGGGGAAAAAACCAGGCCATGCACTCAGGTCCTAACCCCCCCTCACACAGGCAGCCCGCGCCGCCAGCACCAATCACACACGCCGATATACTGCTGACACATATGCCCATCGAACGTACACACATTGCGCAAATCGCCGCGCAAACACAGTGCCGCGCAAACGCAACACATAAATCACCGGCGCATCGAAAACGTCCCGCATACTGTAACTACGCGTGCACCTGCTTGCCCCCTAGTGGGTCTGTATGTCATGTGTCTCTGAGGACATCACGGCTGACAACGGGCTTGATCCCAATCGCAGCAGATGAGCATCCAGCTCCGTCAGACTGACAGGCCGGATAGGAGACACCCTCCCCTGCAACCCCAACAACATGTCCACCGCTTCAGACTGGGAAGGGCTATTTCAGATGGGTGCTATAGTAAGCACCGGCTTCCGAAAGAAGTGGAGCAGGCTGGTTTTTGCGAGGAATGAGTCAGAGCTCGTATCGACCCTCTGCCCATCTGCGCATCCCCCTCAGTGGTGTCATCATAGACACATCCCCAACACCCCCCCCCCCACACACACCCCCACACCCCTCCTTCTCCATCTGATACTACCCCCTTTGTGGAGATACCTTCTGGAGAGATGTGAATAGATTCCTCCGAATGCATCCTTATTTTTATCTCAATAAGAGAGAGAAACTTCTGTGTTTGAGTTTGTGTGTGTGTGTGTGTGTGTGGTGTGTACATGTGTGTGCAGTCACCAAAGAAAGCCATATCAGGCCCTCAGTAGTTGGAACAATGTCTTTATTCAGGGACAGCTTGTGTAAATACAGCAGCTTGAGGACTGCAGCAGCAGATGAGCTAATCAGTAACTTCATGTGTTCCTCACACACACCATAAACCTTTGACTGGTCAGTTTAGTGATCAGTAACTAGGGTCATGAAAAAAACGCTTTGACTGGGTAGGATTTTTAAAAGCAAAAGTAGAGTTTAGAAATAAAGGTTATCCTAACATATTCAGCTGAGTGCTCGAGTTTAAATTGTTAATCATTCACTGCTCCTGTTTTATTCTTAGCTGCACTGAGAGGCTTGAAATATCTTAAACCGTCTGTCACCTTAGCAGTGAATATATTTTTACCCACGTCAAATTAGAAGGGAATAGCAGGTTGTGAAGAAGAGCCAGTCACAGAAAATCTATGGGTGAAATTCAAGCAGTGAAACCAGAGGAAAAGGAAGAGAGAGCGATAGAGCAGTGTTTTTTTTCTCATCTGTATGAGCTTCCAGAGAAAGGCAGAGATAGCGAGTGCTGTGAGAGGCGCGGTGTCTGTTTGTGGAAAATGGCGTCCATCTGCAGTGTCCACCATTAATCAGCCAAGCAGAGCCAATTACTGAGCTGAGCCCAGGGCAGCACGACCCGCTGAACCCCCCCCCCCCCCCCACAGCCCAAACGTCCATTCACAGCTTTAGGACTGAGCTCAGGATTCAGCCAAAAACACTGAAACAGACAGGGAGAATATAGGGGGAGGAGGGGGGGAGGAGGAGGAGGAGGAGGAAGGGGGGGGGGGTGCTGAATTAGAGAAAGTCGCAGGAGACATGGTCAGGCAGAGAGAAAGGCTTTTACAGCTCGGTAACTGTTTACATTCCTGGCATGGATGAAAAGACAAGGGGGGGGGGGAAGGGGAGGGGAGGGGAGGTAGGCAGGTCCTGAGATAGGGAGGGGGAGTGTGCGATCGCTGTTTTCAAAAACCTTTGGAATTCACTCCCCGTGTTATGGAACGGCCCGGGCCACTCGCCTGCTGCTCCCGCTAATGCACACGCTGGCTTTCCATGCACATGCACATGTACAAACACAGACAGGGATACACCACCGACAATAAGACAATAAACAGATGCAGCCTTTCCTTGTCCAAATAGTGCAGTTGTCTATATGTTCTTTGCTGAGAGGGAAAACCGAGCAGTCACGTCACAGCCGCCGAGGAAGTGATGTAAAAGGTCTGAATGTCAGATGAAGTTCACGGGCTCTCCGATTTGTTTACACTCTGACAAATTAGCAAGGAGCCGCTAGCGAGGAGTCTCGTCTGCCTAGTCTCCAGAGGGCCCGGCTGACGGACAGGAATGCTGCTGCTGCTGCGGAGGGGCTGGACCCCACGGAGACCAGGGACAGCACGTCGTCAGGTCTCAGACTCGGATGACCTTCAGCTCATACGCCTCCCAGTCCCGACGCGATTCGATGCCGTCGAGGGGGGGGGGGGGAAAGACCAGGCAGTGGTGATGGTCTGCGCGGGCGGGTGAGGGTTAAGTCTTGCCTGGCTAGCAACCATGAGGCGAGAGCATTTGTGACAGCCACAGAGACGAGCTGTTTCTCATCACAGCCCAGCAGGATGAGATAGGGAACGCGAGGGCCTCCCCCTGAAACACCGCAGCTTCTGAAATCGTTGCCCCCCCCCCCTTTCTCGGCGTCGGGGGCCCCGGAGATAGGGAGCTCGGAGTCGAGGAGTTTAACGCCGAGCGGAGCGATGCGCCATGTTCACGGTCAACGTCTCGTCGTCCATGCCGCTGGTGAGGAAACGCCCGCTCGGAGGCAAACGCCCGTTCAGAGGCAAACGCGGGAGCCCAAGGTAACCATGGAGATCTGTGTGCCTCGTCGAGCTGGGATGGAAAGCTCAGGATGGCATGCGAGGATATATTGAGCTTTGACTCGTCTGAAGGTTGTTTCAACATATATATAGTATGCCATTTGTAATTTAATGTATTTAGCTGTTAGCAAAGGGTATTTTCAAGATAAAAGACAATAGGAGAGAGCATCATGTGTGTGTGTTTTCAACCTGGTCAGTGTGGGTGTATTGAATCTGACTGGACCTCCCATGTAGAAACAAGCCTAACACAGTAATTGCTGTAGACCAGACTCACCATGCCGTTATTGTTCTGCTAATATGCTCACTGGTAAGGATTCAGTCTTATCCGCTGGTGGTACAAAAGGCTCTCGGCGTCTCAATCCATTTTTATTTCAAATGCACGTGAGAGAACTGTCCTGTGCCACGCTCAGCACGACACAGAAATGCGAACGAAGACGCCGTTCAGCCCGTCAGAAGCCCCTCCACAGCCACTGCTATCAAAGCACTTTCCACGGTTCCTCATCTATTCTAGTGGCGTGATCAAGGCTGTTTCCAGTGTAGTCAAGAGAATGATGCCAAAAGTTTTAAATGCTGCCTAGGCTGCCATTGATGGGAAAAATGGTCTCAACAGCAACTCAGAGCGTAGCCATTAGGGATTGAGTAGGAATTGTTCCTGGAGACCGCAGGCTGAGTACTGCAAGAGAAGACCACTAATGGGAACCATGCGGCGCTTTCTGTTAAGTGAGGCGACTGTGTGTGTGTGTGTGTGTGTGTGCGCGCGTGTGTGTGTGTGAATGCTTCGTGGGGCTTCCTAGAGTGTGTTTTTTGCGTTTGTCTGAAGCATGTTCTCAGAAGGCTTTTGATGGCCCATAGCAGTGGTTTGGCCTCTCCAGCATCCTGAAACCGAGGCGGTCTGAGTAGCCCGGCTGGGAGGATGAGTCACAGCGGCTAAACCTAAAACAGAGCTGCAGCCGGGCCGTCGGGCACGAGGACGCGCACCGCGCCCGTGTACGTTAACGTATGTACACCAGTGTGTGCACGTGAGATTGCCATGCCATGAGGAAAGTGCTGTAGGGAATAGGAGGCATCTGGATCCAGTCGTGTTGCTGGTTGTGTCATAGTACGATGTGGTACGATCCTGATTACCTGTCTGATTGTTATATGATGATCACATGTTGATCCATGTTATTCTGCTGGTTGATGGTTGTAGATTAGACATGTTTTATTTCAACGATGTGTAGATTGAATTGAATGTACGCTACATGTTAGGACCCAACTAATAAACCATCGTTGTTTTCCTCTACTACCTCTATGTCGTCCTATGTCTATCTTTGCGTTCATACATTCATTCATACATTTCTCTCTCTCGCTCTCTCTCTCTCCCCGCCTGTCTCCGTCTCCCTCTCCTGTGCTCTCAGTCCTGCCCCGCACCCTGACGCTGTCGCTCTGTTTGGCAGGGAGCCAAGGAAGGTGCTGCTGCACAAGGGCTCCACAGGCCTGGGCTTCAACATAGTCGGCGGCGAGGATGGAGAGGGCATCTTCGTCTCCTTCATCCTAGCTGGAGGGCCAGCCGACCTGAGTGGCGAGCTGAGGAGGGGCGACCGGATCCTTTCGGTCAGTGTCTTTTCACCCGTAATCTCTTAGCGATCGCAGTCAGATGGAGGCAGGTATTTCAAAACACCTCCCACTATCAGAGTCATGAAGATAGACTTCAGAGCCCACCTGGACACCCCAGGTTGAAGCCAAATGTCAGCAAGCATTAGCCCTTCTGTATCCTTGAGCAAGACACTGACTCCCTACCAACACCCGGGATGTTATTCTGTAGCTGTACTCTGACCTCCCTGTAAGGCAGCAAGGAAATCAATAAAGTATCGTATTGATTACAAGTTAAAACCCCGAACCAGAAGGTGTTTGGCAATACAAATTTTAGGTGTATTCAAATAAATTATTTCAGAGTTGCACTTTTCACAACCCATTATAACTCAAAATATAGGTCTGTTTTACTTCAGTGCTGAGCAACTATTACCAGTGTAAACAAATCCGTTACAGCCTCAAACAGACACATGGAAAACTCATGTTAAGCTATTGCCACAGTGTTATTTATTATATGGAAAAACTCAGTCACTCAAAAAAATGTCTTTACTCCAGTGAATCAAAACAAGCAGTGGGGTGACAGCGTTCCAAGAATGAGAGCTGGAAACAGTGCTTACGTTTTGAAATGAGTAAATGGTAAAATCAAACTCATCTTAAATCTTGCAGTAAAGGTCACATGATGACACATTATACTTACGGTCTAATCATAGCTAACACCAGGCCTTCACATGATGAGAGATAAGTACCTTTCAGGAGCATACATCTGCTCAATGCTCCCCCTGGGACTTTGAGCTAGCAGGGTTTTTTTTTTTTAGTCACAAGACTTTTCATCATGGCAAAGGCAGGTCTTATCTCCATAGACTGAAATGAACCCATCCAGCTGGGGGGGGGGGGGCTTCCTTCCAGCAAGACCTCTAGCTAAACTTGAAATCTCTGTTCCCCCTGCCGATCTCCATAATTAGACAGCCCACCATCAGGATCTCATCTGGGGTTTATTGCTGAGACTCCCTCTGCCTGGTTTGTTGCAGGTGAATGGGGTGAACTTACGGAACGCCACCCATGAGCAGGCAGCTGCAGCGCTGAAGAGGGCCGGTCAGACTGTCACTATTATTGCCCAGTACCGGCCTGAAGGTAAGGCTCCTCCTGATCATCCATCACATCACACATATGAACACCATGCATTTAATATTTTGCATTTCTCATCAAAATTAGTGTATAGCACCAAAATGGGTCTTCAGCCCACAAATTTGAAAATGAAAAAGCTATGAACAATGTTGCAATTAATAATCTCAAAATAATTTCATACTGTTGCATTTCCAAAAGCAGTCTCGAGTCTTCTTAAAGGGTAATTCCGGGATTTTTCAACCTGGCCTCTATATCCACAAAATCGCCTATCATACCACTAAGTAGATCCCTAAAGTTTCAGAGTTGCTCCGGTAGATCAGTCGGCAGTCGCGAAACGGGGGCTCAATGGCTGCAATGTAATCCAGGGCATGTCAATGCGGTCAAAGTACGTCCACTAAAAGTGCTTGATTTTGCCACTGACAGGCTCAGATTGTTATTCGTGTGTCTGACAACATTACTGAAAGGATCGCTACAGAAATAGACCTTTTTTAACCAGAAATAGACCTTTTTTTAACAACAACTCTCAACTCTGACAAAGGTGGTCTATGAAAGCAAGAGGGTTGACTTGTTGCAAGACGAGGATGGTGTAAACAACCGTCCTCTTCCTGCAACAAGTGAAAAATCTGGCGATTTTTGTGGCTATAGAGGCCAGGTAGAAAAATCCCGGAATTACCCTTTAAGGTCTCAGCGGTACAGAAAGCTACCTGGTGTGGCTCTTGATGGAGGGCTCTGGCTGCAAATGAGGACAGCGCTCCTTATAGGCTCGCTGTTGGAACTATTCAGGTTCAGGGGCGGCACTTCTATCAGCAGGCTGAAGTGTAGAGCCAACTGCAAGGCGGGCAAACGAAACGCTGTGGTACAACACCAAGGAGCGGTGTATTTCGCGGACACACATTTAACCGGAGAATGACAGAGGGAACCAGTCGACCGGAGAGAGTGAATAGTACCGCCGTGGTCGCGCGAGGAAAGTTTTAAATGCGGGAAAAGGGGAGGTGGGAAAACACAGAACTTCCAACTTCTCTCGCTACCAACGCGGATGGGGGATGGGCTTGAATACAACGGCAGCAGAGCAGAAGCCGCATGAATTCCCTAATGGCTGGATGAAGAAACCGCCGGCTGCGAGAGCGAAATAACTCGAAATTGCGCTGAATTGAGGTGAGACGATGAACTCCCGGGCATATCAGCCTCGCGACACAGCGGAAATAATGTCGCGGGACATATTGTAGCAGGTACAGGACACAGACAATGGCGTGGGTCGGTACATTGTAGCACAGCTTTCTGGATTAGCTCCACTACTGTACTGAGCTAGTTGCTGCTGTTCTTAGCCACAACTTGAAAGTGGCTTCACAGACTTACAAGTTTAATACGGATGATACCTTTCAGAAATAGTCATTTATATCATCCATAACGTCAAAATGAACGTTTCCTTTGGGTGAATTGGGTGATGGCTTCACACCTTGTTTTGTTTTTTTCCTAAAATATACTCCAACTTCTATAACTATGCCATTATTTCAGATAATTTGTTCAATTTTAGGTGTATTTTTTCGTGTGTAGTCAAAACTGGCTGTGGTTTATTCATTCAATGCTTTCGACTGGTATACCACCCCTATTATGTAACCTAAGTCTATAGGTGGGGACAGAGAGGTGTGGTCAAACAGGTGTGTATGTGTGTGTCAGCTTTGTGCTGGTTTAGAAAATGACCTCACCTCTGAACTCCCTCACCTTTTTGACATTTAATTGGCCCTAATGCATTGAGGCACAAGAGGTTCCCAGACCTAGGACATGAAAAGCTCTGTCCAGGTTTGTATAATACATTTTCATGCTAACTAAATCAGATATAACCGTGAGTAATTGTCTTTATCATCTTTATCTGGTAGACTTTGTGTCCCGGAAATGACTTGGCTTTTCCATAGTAACATAAACATTGTAAATGGGCTGTCTGCTATTAGTTACCTTGGCAGTTCCATTCTCTTGAATGTCCTTGGAAGTCTTGGTATGTTGAATTGAGCCCGCCACAGCAACACGCTGCATGGAAAATATATTGTGAGCTTTAGGTCTAAGCTGTGGTCTCAAGTTGGAATATGAGAGGAATGTGTATAAGTTGTAGCATGCTCTCACTCCATATTCCTGATGCTTTTTGATGAAGCAAACCTTAATTGTAAATAACTCCCAGGTCATTGTAATACAGGTAGAACAGGCTGACGGAAGTGACACGAATCTTGGCTAAGAAAACACAGGCTGAAAGAAAAACTGACAACATTGCAGTATCCCTTTAAGTTTGAGCCCTGCAGCCTGCAAAAGACGCCACATAGTGCTGAGTATAATGCTTCATTCATATCCACGTATGTTCATGCCGTCTCTCAAACCATACCAATCAAGCAGCATCTTGAATGATGATGTGGTTACTTGAAGGGAGCCATTGTTTCTATAGCAAATCGTGCTTTTTAGAGCACTGTGCCTCCTTTGTAGCACATTGAAGGACACTTACAGATCTGTTTGTGTTGCAAGCTGACAATGCTTAACCAGTCTAAACACATGAGTCAAGAGCACTGGCAAATGATTGACTTCCTGCATCCCCACTGGTGACCTAAGATCTGTCGCCAATAACTCGGCTGGCATCCTAAACCGTTGTGTGACATGTCCTTCATTTGAGTTTGAAGCAGGAGGGACCCCAGTGTGCTGTAAGAGGACAGTCAGTCAGGGGAGGAAGTGGAGTGTGAATGCTGGTTCATGCCGGGCAGTCTGCCTGCAGTACTCTCAGGGGCTGGTGCATGGACGTCCACAGACCCTCTGATGGAGGGCCAGCGCTGAAGAGTACATGAAGCCACAACAGAGCACACATTCTGCAGCAGGAGGCCCCCCTGTCTCCCATTGGCTCACTGGAGCACCACCAAGTCTTTAACTCACATTCAGCTGGAATGAACGGAAAAGAGGACGGCATATCCACGCTCTCCCCTGCCCCACCGTGAGGGGTATAAGGGTGTAATTACAGTAGACCCTTTGCATTTAGGAAAAGGAGGGGGCCTTGGATGAGATGTCAGTCCCCTAGCATCACCACGAACCCACACCAATGTGCACTGCACAGATTTTTGGAAACAGTTTAGCCGGGGTTTACATGTTCCTTCTGCAGTATAATGGGGCTTTGGGGTGCTGCGACAGTGGTCACAGGCCTGACTAACCCTGTGAACATAACACACTCTCACATTACAAGTACATGCCTGCCGTGTTGCATAACTGAATCAAAAGAGAAGTGACCAACCCCCAAAATAAAAAGCTGTACAACTAATGAGGACAAGCAGTGAGAGTGTGAGATACAGATAAAGACCCAGTTTCTGTTCACCGTCTTCCTATGGGTCACTCTAATATAGGCTAGCCTCCTTGCTTCAGTGTTCCTTGGTTTTTTCAGAGCAGCGAGAGGCGAGTGTGGGCTCCCAGCGAGCATGTGTTCTTGTCAGTGATCCGAGGACTGCTTGTTTCTGTTATGACTTTGATTCAGCCTCCTCTGTATCAGGTTCCCTCTGATTCCCTAAGCTAGCCAGGCTCACTACTGACAGCCGTTTCCTTGACTGCTGCTCCATGTGCTCCCCTACAGAGGCTTGCAGCTGGTTGTTGTCTGCGGTGCGCGTTAGTCTCCCTGCTCGTCTTGCATCTCCAGACCGCTTTGATGGATCAGCGGGATGTGGGATCGGTGCTACAGGGTCTACAGACCTCCAGGAATGCGAGCGACGCTTTGAGCTCTGCCACCTGGACTACCTAACCCCCCCCACGGCTCTGAGCTTGCACTTCACTTGTGTCGGCGTTGAGCTGGCTCTCTCCGTTGAGCCACTCTTCGCCTCGTCCCTCGGGGCCCCTCCTTTCCCCCGAGCCGCTTCCTCTAGTGCTAATTTCTCTGCCCTCCCGTGTCTGAGAGCCAAGTGGACTAGTCTGTATGGCTGCTTCCGCATGCCCTGTCCCTGCTCTCAATGGTGCTAGGACGTTGCTCCTGGTTACCGGCAGTCAGGTGGTGTCCGGTTACCTCACCTTGCAGTGTCGCTCTGCTGTATTGTTAACCCCTTCCAGCGGAGAGCAGGGCGGGGACCAGGCACCGGGGCCTGGGGCGGGGTTTCTGTTTGCTTTGCATCCACTTTCCAGGTTTCGACTCGGGGGCTTGAGTCGGGTGGGGGGGCTCGGAAGCTTGTTTTCACACCTGACCCGGCTCTCCACCGGGGGCTCGGCTAAATCATCATCGTAGGCATGGTTGTTTTGTTTCTCAAGGCTACTTGTAGGCTTGTCTGACAGAGCCTGGACTTTGATCTCTGCTTTTCATGTTGGAACGGGAAAGTGATACCAGCTATGGATGATTAAACGGTGTAAGGTAGGAGCCAACCCTTACAGGCATGGCAGTAAAAAGAAATACGTGGAATGTGGATGATATTCTCTTTCATAGGATAATGATAATGATAACATACACTTGATTCTCGTCTGCCACTTATAGCTCAACACTACCACTGTGCAACATGAACAATAAGCTCTGAGTATCTTTTAACTCTCATTGCTATCTCGTCTGTCCTATCAGCAGTGCCAAGCGTAAAAATTGTCCAAACATTTAGATGACAAAAGCTGTTGTGCTCACAAAGAAGCACTTTGTTTGTTTGTTTTTGTGTGTGTGTGTGTGTGATCACAAGTACCCTAGCCTACTTGTTTTTCTAGCTGCATCTGCTGGTTTGTTTTTCTAGCCGTGTGTGTTGTGCGGTTTGGTTGCCTAGCTTGTTCCAGCAGCCTGGGCGCACTGTGCACCGCTAGCTAATGAGTGCATTGTTAATGGCGAGGTCCAGGTGGATTCATATATCATCCCTGCGCTCCTGAGCAGCAACTGGATTTACACACCCATGACAAATGGTCGTCCGTTTGAAATTGTTGGAGGCCTTCCTTTTTTTCCCCCACCACCCTAAAGAGTCCATGTTGAACTTAATTAATCTGTTTAATTAATTACCTGACATGAGATATTACTGGATGTGTGAGGTAGATCTGTGATAAACCTCCGTCTGTTCCCGGGGTCGTTAATCAGCCTTAAGGAGCCGCTGAACCTTGCCTCCGCTCACACTGGCTCACTGCAGCACCTCCCAACAACGGCCACGGGAGACGAGGGGCACGCAGTCAGACGTAGCCTCGCTCTGTCGGCGTCTTTATTTAACACGAACAATATTAGCTTGCTTTGTGCGGCGCGAGTGGTACCCGAAAAACCCCAAACGGGGGAAATGCATGCTCGAGATCCCCGCGGGGCGATGTCTTTTGAGACGTGTGTGTTGACGTGGTTTTGTTTTGGATGTTTGTGTCCACGCAGAGTACAGCCGCTTTGAGTCCAAGATCCACGACCTAAGGGAGCAGATGATGAACAGCAGCATGAGCTCGGGGTCAGGCTCCCTGCGCACCAGCGAGAAACGCTCCCTCTATGTCAGGTACAGCTGGAACACACACACACACACACACACACCCCTCATCAAGTTCTGTTGATTTCAAAAGCAGCCACTCTTATTAGTGTATACAACATGTGATTTGTATAGCACAAAACATTAGCTTAGTTCCACTTTTGTAGTGTAATGGGTCATTTCTGGTGCCAGATTGACATTTTCCATCACCATCACAGAAGCGGAGGAACAAGCATTTCCTGTTCCATCACAGGATTGTTGTTTTGATGCCACACACAACCTTTTGTATAATGTATTGCCTTTTGAGAGATTGACGCTGCGGATTGTAGAAGTGCTCTTGTGTTACCACACTTTGGGCCGGTTGCCAAACTGTATGGGAGAACAACAGGTGGCGTCCTTCCGCTCCGTTAAATGCAGCAGGGCACAAAGGGCTCACAGGGGTCAAGGTGACGGGGATTAATCTGTGATGTAACTCCATAGCCCAAGTGCTTCGCCGTATTTCTAGCGAGGTGCTGATGCACTTAACTTAACCTAAGCTTAATGGCTGCACTGTTGGATTGATTTAGCTGAAATTCAACAATAATGAACCTCGGCTACATATATCAAGTCTACTTCTTACCTCATTGGACACCACCTATAGACAGCAGTGTTAACCAGCCTGACTCATGCCCCTCTTATAGACGGGCTCCTGTGAGGCATGTAGAGCCTAGCCTGCTCCTGTGCGGGTGACTAAGCGCACAGTTATGTAGGAGAAGCTGTCTAGTTAGCCGGCTGCAACGGCACCCATGTCCTCCCAGCCCAGCCTCAGGAATGTAGACGTATTAAGCCTGTAAGGTGTGCGCAGAGACGCACACACTTATTTATTGCCTCATCTGATTGTCAAACATTGTGTATTCTGTCGCTCAGTAGGTCCGTCATTCTGCCAACACTGCTCAGGCTGTGGGTTTGATTAGCATTTTGGCTACCCATGTTGAAAGTGCACTCATTTAACTGTTATGGCATCAAATGCTACTTTCATCAGTATTGCTAGGTCACTGCCAGCTGTTTTTTGGAGCAGGCAGGAATAGGTCAGCCAAAGTCAGACTGTCGACAGGGGAGAAAATGCATTATTTGCATCTCCCTCCAGTGGACTATGGTATATAATGGCCTGTAGATATAGATTCTAGGTCAAGCAGTGGGTGAACCTGTAAAGCAGGTTTAAATGGCTGTGAGTTACCTGTCTGACAAGATACTGTTGCACACAGTCACATAACACATAGCTTGTGTTTGTTGTGGAAAGAATGTGGCAACAAAGGACCCAGTGTGTGACGCAACACATGTAGAGGTTGCATTAGTGCATTCACTTCTACTAGCATGCCATAATGTATATTATGTCCAGAATTGTGTGAGACATTTTGGTCACAGTGCTATCGGATCTTCAAAACCATGGTGAATTCTGACCTCCATGTAGTCTGAATGCAATCCAGCCACAACTCTGTCTGTGTGTGTGTGTGTGTGTGTTTATAGAGCTTTGTTTGACTACGACCGGACCAGGGACAGCTGCCTTCCCAGCCAGGGCCTGAGCTTCTCTTACGGGGACATCCTCCATGTCATAAATGCCTCTGATGATGAGTGGTGGCAGGCAAGGCTGGTTACACCCCATGGAGAGAGTGAGCAGATTGGGGTCATTCCAAGCAAGAAAAGGTACCATCACGCTCAAATCTCCTCCATTTGGTCCACATTGTGCTAATGCTAGTCCAGACTACTCTGACTGTTAGCCTTTGTACCTACTCTCTAACGCACCCAGGAATACAGTCTCAATATTGCTCTTTTTTTCATGCAGAGTGGAGAAGAAAGAGCGGGCCAGGTTAAAAACAGTCAAGTTCCACGCCAGGACGGGCATGATTGAGTCCAACAGGGTAAGTGTGGAGGGCCGACTGGCCCCTCCCTAGTGCCATAGCGCCTCTCATCAGAGCTGCTGCTGGGCTCCTAGGGAGATGGCCTACTTCCCCCTGAGTGTGGGAAACAGACCAGCACCTGCTCACTGAAGGAAGCACAAAAAGGGCTCATATTGCTGTTGGATTACACAGAAGCTCTGTGGAGATGAGAGGTCTCTGTAGACTCCACAGCTCATGTGCTTAGTGGCATTAAACAATGTTTAAATCAGCAAGGGGTTCCTGATTCCTGTTGCTGTTTGTTTGTTTTAGAAACGGTGTGATCGGCCGATCACCAATCTGATTGAAACGATGCATGTTTACCCAGACTTTCTACCAGCAATGACATATTATAGTCTAGCACTTGTTTAACAGATTGTTTTTGCTGCTTGACATAGCTGGCCTGTGATGTATAAATAAATCACAGGTTTGATCCAAACAGTAATTACATGTTAGTAGCTGCTTGCTGACTGCTGCTAATGTTTTTTACAGCATACATTCAACCACTTTTCTGATCCAGCAATTTAAACTTTTTGGATTGTGCAAATGGAATGATGGTCGGCCGATGACCTATTAAGACCGTTGAGCAGCCAATGATGATTGGTGACCAGTCGATTGATGCACCCCTAAAATCAGCAGTAATGTTTTGTCTGTATTATCTATGATGCAAGGACATTGATTGAAAACAGTATATGATGGTGAACAGTAGCATGTTCCATTTGCATTGATGTGCCATTCATTTCCACCCGTTATCTGCTTCTCATTTTCATTATATGATGTGTATTGGTTTCTTTCCATTTCATTTGGTTTTGCATGGGTGTCCAGTGCCTTCATTGAAACCCATTCTGTTTTTGTTTTCATCCCCTCATTGCCCCCCCCCCCTCTCATCCACACACCTTCAAGCAGCCAGTCAAAGTAAAGCGCAAAAAAAGCTTCAACCTCTCGCGCAAGTTCCCGTTTTACAAGAGCAAGGAGAATATTGTGCAGGAGTTGGTGGAATCTGAACGTGAGTACCAGCTGTGTGATCGAGGGGGTTGCCGTTCCTTTCCCTTCATGCTTCAATCCTGTCCTCTCCGCTTTCATCTTTCCACTCACCTCCGAGGATGGACGGTAGCCGCGTGATGGCGCCACTGTCGTCTCTTTCTCGCTGTCCCGGAGCGAAGCCCCACACACAGACCCGGCCCTCGGCTCGAGGTGTGGGGCTTCCTCTTGTGTCTGTCTGTGCATCTGTCTTTGGGCTCCAGAGGACTGCCTGGTTGTGTACTGCTGGCAGGTGTGTGTGTGTGCGTGCGTGCAAGTTTTTGGCTGCATTAACACACAGGTCTTGTTAAGACCGTGCTGCTGATATGCCCATCTAGTCCTGGTCAATTCTCTAGTCAGTCACTGACCCACAACAGGAAGAATCTCATTAAGTGGACTGAAGCTTTAACAGTAACAGGTCAAAATCCCATTTTAATGGGATTGGGCTTGTGTAATTGAAAGGCCATACTATGAGTAAAGTGGGGCTCAGTCTTAATGACTACAGCACAGCACCATGTGTCAGTGGGCCTGGCGAGCACTACACACCACTCCTCTCTCTCTCTCTCTGCCCCAACTCTCACTAACCTTCTTCTTCCTGTCTGCTCTCTTCTCTTGGTTTCTGCTCTCACCTGTCGGGACACCTAGGACTTCCCAGGGTTAAGCGATGACTTTTATGGATCAAAGAGTTTGAGTAAGTGTGTGGTTGTACTGTGTCAAGCAGCTGTCCCGCGAGCTCCGAGCAAAATGCTTCGTCACTGTAGACCCAGCTGGGAATGGCTAAACCACACGCATTTTGTATCTCTCTCACACACACACACACACACACACACACCCCTAGCTACTCAGAATGCATATACAGTTCACAGTTAATGTCTAGTGGGGCTTTGTCAGATAAAGATCACACAGAGTAAGCCGGTGTATATCTGTCACCAGAACGGGGGTGTTGGTTGGCCTAGTTGGAAACACCTTTCCCTCCAGTTCCCCTGAGTCACCCAGCTCTTGCCTCCCATCAGTGGACGGCGTAATGCCGGTGTGTTTTCTTTGACTTATCCCTCATATGAGATCCGCTGCCACAGACACAGATCTAGCAATAGGAAACACTGGCAAGGGAGCGGTGGGTCATTTGGGACGTTGTCTCAGGAAACACTTAATTTCCTATTGCTGGCACCTCAAACCACTTCCCCAATATAACAAGAGCACGGCTGGTGCACCAAACAAGACTTCTGCTTTCTTTTTCATTTTTTTGCTGGGTTTAGGCCTAGATGTTGAAAAGCAGGGGGACTAATTATTTTCTTGCTAAGGCTTTTAAGGCAGGTGAAAATACTTTTCACCCATATGAAAAAACAATGTGCCTCTGCTGTGTACTTTTAAAGTGATGTGCCACAAACATTGATGTTTTCCTGATGTTATCCTTTGCAGAATGCCTGACATCTAACACAAGCGACAGTGAAAGCAGCTCAAGTGAGTCACCTTTATCTCCCGTGGTTTCTGTTTTGTTGTACACTGCCTACTTAAACGAAGAGCATGGTACTTATGTCTGGTTTTGTGTGTTAATAGACAAAACCAATCTTTCCTGTACCTTTTGTGGAAAATATATACTACTAAAACATTACTCTTGCTGCAATCTTCCAAAATCCAATTCCTAATGGTGGTTTTATTTGTTTTTGCAGAGGGCCAGGAGGACACAATTCTTTCCTACGAGCCAGTCATTCGACAGGAAAGTAAGTGAACCATTTTTCCTTTATTGAGAAAACAACCAGAGACTTTGCATTGTACGTTCGTAAATGTATTCTCACATGCCGACTCCATTTTCAATTGCAGTCCACTACACAAGGCCTGTGATCATCTTGGGCCCAATGAAGGACAGAATAAACGATGACCTCATCTCTGAGTTTCCCCACAAGTTTGGCTCTTGTGTTCCCCGTGAGTTGACAATGCACAATACACCTAGGCAATACACTAAAACTAATAGCCATGACTCCGCAAATGTTGAGACTCTTGCATATGTTACAGCGTACAAAAATACATTTGTCTCGCTCCTTTCTGCAGACACGACTCGTCCGAGGCGAGAGAATGAGATGGATGGCCAGGACTACCACTTCGTGGGCTCGCGAGAGCAAATGGAGAAAGACATTCAGGACAATAAGTTCATTGAGGCTGGGCAGTTCAATGAGAACCTCTATGGGACAAGCATCTTGTCTGTCAGAGCAGTGGCTGAGAGGGTAGGGGCCTGAGACTTATATTTCTCCCCAAGATTGGGTTACCAGATTGGGTTTGGTGTATTTAGGGTGTAACCAGAGGCGTGTAACTCGGGCTGCTACATTGGAAAACAAACATGTGTAACGAATGTTTTACCAAAACTTGCCTGGGATTAAAAATGATTAACAGTTTGCAGCACTGATGATTGCAGCATTACAAGACCCACAGAGCTGTGTGGTGCATAGTCCTTCATGAATGTATGCCCTAATTACGTGACTAAAAACTAAAATTTTCTATTTGTTATTTATTTATTTTTCAACAAACCACTCTACTCTCCCACAGGGAAAACACTGCATTCTGGACGTGTCTGGGAATGCGATAAAACGACTGCAACAAGCACAACTTTATTCGATTGCCATCTTCATCAAACCAAAATCCATTGAAGCCCTAATGTAAGTTTTTGTATGTAAGTAAGACAAATTTGACATGGTCTTGTATTTATCAATAATCCTAACCATATCATCTCGTCTCTTCCAGGGAAATGAATAAGAGGCAGACGTACGAGCAGGCCAATAAAGTCTTTGACAAGGCAATTAAGATGGAACAAGAATTTGGAGAGTATTTCACAGGTACGTCCCACTGTGTTTTGGCTTTTGGGTCACTGACTGCATGTTGTAGTTGAAATGCAACCACGTAATATGTCTTCATGTGTGTCTGTATCTCCAGCCATTGTACAGGGTGACTCACTAGAGGAGATCTACAACAAAATAAAGCTAATCATCGAGGAACAGTCGGGCCCCTACATCTGGATCCCCTCCTCAGAGAAGCTCTGAGCTCCCAGCTGGTCCCTCTGCATCTGCAGAGCTCCCCTCCTGCCTCCCAGAGACCCCACCCAAACCCAAATAGCCCCCCCACCTCCCCCCCTTTTGCAGATATGTTTCATATCAAGTTTTAGTGTCATCATTATGTTACTCTCTAATGAAAAAGAAGTCTTATCACCATTACTGTGACTGTGCACACCCCTGCATGAGTTTCTCAACAAATCCATTCAAGACTGGAAATGCCATTCCAAATGAATTTGTCATTTAAAAAACAAAAAAAGGGAAAAGGAATAAATCCTTTTGCGAACTGGGACTGACTGCGAAGATCAGAATGTTTTACAGAATTCCAGAGAGAGGAATTGGGATTCAACAGAAGTTGCAGGGGAACAGAGACAAATCATACCAAGTTGGAACACCTTGTAAATGTTCATCAAATCACATTAAAAAAGACATGCAAGATGAGAAGTGAAGACCAATTAAGGGGTTTTTTTTTTCTAAAAGGACTGGATAAAATCAAGCCCAGCTGATGGTACTGTTCAAGGAGTCATCTCTCTTGTTTATAATGACTGAGGAAATTGGTGAAGCCTACAAACTGGTGATCTATTTATCACAAACCAGCTTGCTGTTTGGTCGTCTGCCAGTTTTCTGTGCTGCAGCCGATAAAGACATCTTGGGAGGCAGATCAAAAGGAAGAAATGCGTTGTGAATCTACATTTATATTATGAAATCACAAGATAAATGATAAAATCCTACTGAGATTTTACTACATATTAAAAACTACACATTTTACATTTCACTAGAATTGTCTACTTGGAGGGCTGTTAGATTTCATTTCTTTGATTTTTCTTTTCTTTTTTTTTTTTTGTGGGATTTTTTGCTTGTGGTTTTTAGCTGCTCTGTGTAAAGGATGGGGGTAGAGAAGTGTAACTGGGCTCTCTGCAAAACACCAAACTGCCTTACATCAAATACAAATTCTGTTTTGTGACTACCTGTTGTCTGTGAGGAAGGCTGCACACAATTGACAAGGGGGGAAAAAAAGCGAACATTCTCATTTTTCCTTTACTTTTTCTGTCCTCTAACTTCCAGGAGGCCTGACTTGAGTGCAGTAGATAAAATGTAGAGTGTCACCTTTGTGGGCGCTTATGCTCCCCTGTATTTCAACCCTTTTCTTCTGCAATTGAAGAAGCAATTTGGTCATTGGATTCTAATTTGGACGGCCAGAGCCTCCTAACTCATGTTGAGCAGCAGACCACCCTATTACACTCTCTGCCTTCCAAGAGGATTCTCTTCTGATTGAATGGTCACATGGTACTGTCCTATCTGCCGCCATGGTGGTGGCCTTAAAACGGGTAGAACAAGACAATAATTGTATTGGATGTCCTAACAATTAAAGAGTCAATATAACCTGTTTTGGATTGTCCCCTTTTCCCCCTACCCAAAGGAACACTAAAGATGGGTTTGATTAAACCTGTATGCTCTGTTTATCTATAAAGTTATGACTTCTTAATCTGTTCTGGGCAGGTGCTGAACCACTGTGTTGAGCCCTAAGGTATGTCTGGGGCGAGCTAGACCAGCTCAGGAATCGTACAGATACCATTTCCCCTGCGACAGAAGGGCCATGTTTGAACAATTAGACAGAGTTCATAGTTGTTAAATGTGAATGAGAGCGTACTCATGGTACTGAATTGAACAATTTAATCAGAGGATGTATTATGTGTCTTCTCTTTTTCGTAAGTGGTGAAGCTTTGTCAAGGCCACTGGTGTGGTAACCCTTGCATGAGTTGGCTGTATGGTATCACTAGGATTGAAAAGACCTGCTCCATCCTCCCATGCAGATCTTGGCACTGTGTGTTAATGTGTACATGTGAGGGGACGTGCCTGAGTTGTTGAAGAAGGAATACTGTGGCCCCTGACCCTGTGAACGTTTTATTTTCCTCCTCAGCTTTTGAAGAGGGTAAAGGGATTTTTCTCCTCAGAGCGCCAGACCCAACAGGAAGGGGTAACCTAGCCCTCTGGGTCCCCTGCTTTCTCCCACCCACAGAGCACCTGTACCTGCAGGCATTTTCTGAACAGGTGTGCCCACCTGCCAGGCACCACTGCTAAACCAGCTGTCATTACCTGTGTCAAAACCAGAGTTCAGGGAATAACCGAAGGGAACAGAGCCATTTATAAACTGCTTGCAGACTGTTTCAAAGGGTGTGGTAGCTGTACAATGTAAATACGCCCCCAGCAGATCCCCCCTCACCTGTGCTTCATGCATGTGTGAATCAAACTGGGACAAACATGTTTTATAGACCACAAATGTCAGGTAAGTAAAGTTTTGAGCTATTCTGAGATATAATTTCCATACAAATGTGCCGTATTGTTGGTATTTCTCTGTAGACAAATCTCATCAGAGATGCCTATTGGAACACTTAACTAGTCAATTGGGAATTCAGTTCCCTCAAGTAGGGCCTGTCTACATGTGATTTCTTGTGGAACGTGTCTGGGTGTATAGATTTAAAAAAAATATATTGTAAAAAAACAAAAAAAAGATGCAGGCAGAAACCTACACGACAATATCACAGAAACCAGGAGCATCGATCAATATCTCATTTAGAAGTTTAGAATTGGTCCTCTGGTGTTTAGTTGAAATACAGCTGACTGTTAACAATGTGTGTGGTATTCATACCTCAGTCAGCCATGTCAAAGCCCAAAGAACTTGATTTCATTTTACTCTTTCCGTTGAGGATGTGATATATAACGAGATGGAACCTGAATGCCTCTGTGTGTGTATAATTGATGAGGGTCTTTGTTCTGGTGAGAGAAATTATTACATATGCTTTTATTTTTTGGGGGTGGGGGGGTCAGGGTTCTTGTTTGTCCTTTTGGGTGACGAGATGTTTATGTTACAGCACACCTGTGCAGTAAGTGCTTGCAAACATGAACCCTTTGATTGTACAGTAGTTTCCTTCCTGTCACTGCAGGTGGTACAGCCTATCAGGACACTTGGCCTCATGGCCTTCCCTGTCCTAGTCATGAGGAAACACAGTCCTGCAACTTTTGTTTGGGTTTTATTTTGGGACTTGACAAGAGTTTATTTGTTTGAAAATAATAAAATATGTGACTCGGTTATGATTTTAATGTGCTCGTTATTCCACCTTAACAAGCTCAGTGAGTTTGATTCATGCAACAGTTTATATGAATGTGGCATATATGACGAAAACCACAACATGAATATTAACATCCAACTATAACAACCTGATAGAACTGAGTTAATTCAAGGTCACCTTCAAAACAACAGCAGACCTTCCTCCGTTTGGTTATTCTTCCATGATGTGGTTCTTCTTGGCTCTGTCCAACCGGTCCAGGACTTCACTGTAGAGACCAGACATCTGCGGGTAGACAACACCAACTGTATATTCCACTTTTCATCCCAGATTTATAACAGGAAACAAAATCTGTTTTTTCACAGGTCTACAGGTGACAATTTTGTATTTCAGGATAAGACTTGTATTTCCCGGGCCGAGGCTTCTCTCTCATTTACCTAGCTAGTGGAATGACTCAGCCACCATCACGCTCCACTGCTCCCACCTCTCCGGCCTGCTTCATTCATCCCCTCCCTACCCCCTCCACCTGTCCAATGGCTCAGTTTTCTACCTGTGTCTGGTAGCTCTCCTGCAGGGAGCCCAGGTGGCGGAGGAAGCTCATGCCCAGGCCACACCATTTCTCAGCCTTGGGGTACTGGGCCAGACTGTACAGCAAGATCCCTGTGTTCCAGGCCCGAGTCAGCAACCACAGGGTCTCCATCTCTGGGAAGTCTTCAGGCTACAGGGTAGGGCAGGGAGTTGGTCAAAAGGCTATTTACTGGAGACCACCTGGGGACCACTGGAGACTTGCCTGAGCCTAGTGTGTGGAAGGAGACGTGTGTGTGTGGAGTTTTGACCTCACTAAGGGTTGTATGTTACATTAGAGATGATGAGTAAACTCTTATCCAATCCTGTTACTACTGTAAGTTGATCTTTACTCATGCTTGGTTGCCTTTAAAGAAGAGTCCATAACAAACTTATCTATATCAATTTAAAAGTTTTGTTCATTTTCCAGAACACTTTAATCTTGTGCTTTGATCCAAAGAATTCCACAGCAGCTTTCGAGTCATAACTGAGTATGAATAGGGAAATATGCAGTGCTTATAAAGCAGTGTAATGCCTCAATAATTTGATGCCTCTTTCAGAGCTGTAGCTCACCGGCAGTGTGATGGCTTGTACAGCACATTACCATTCAAATTGGCAGGAAGGGGGTGGTGAATGGAGGCATCTGCTAATTGAAGTGCTGCTGAAAGCCCATTGATAAAAAAAGAGACGCTTCTAGAACAGCAGGCAGGCGGGGGGTGGAAGAGAGGGGGTTAATTATAGTGCAGGGAGCAATTCTGTTGGAGGGAACGGGAGGGGGGAGCCAAGGGATGGTGGCGTGTGATTGGTGCTGACTCACTGCAGCTGCAATGATGGACAAGGCCTCCTCATAGTAGCCCCACACCTCCTCTAGCACACGGGCTTCTACCTCAGACACACCACTGGGAAGGGACAGCTGGATCAGGCTGTGGACACACTGGCTGTAATGGGACACAAAAACAAACCTTATATGTTAGATACTTATACAGCGCTAAGCCACCGTCACACAATCAGCAACACTATCAGCTCAATAAGCTCCTTCTGAGAATTGATCATAAATGGAATATAGAGGGCAAAGTACTGATAGGCAAACCTGCAGCGGGCCAGGTCAGCCTGTGGCTGTTTCTTGTGCAGAGACAGAGCAATCCTCAAGGCCTTCTTACACAGCATGGGGAAGTGGGCAGGAGGCTCCATGGCCAAGGCTATAGAAATATAGAAAATGCCAATATATTGCTCATATTGAGACTTTCCAATGTTTCTTGAGGCATGTTAGTAGAGATAAGACGATTAAATACAAAAAAATACAGCATGAGCTTCTTTACCTGCAATGGTCTCGATCATTTTGATTTCAACATTTTCAAGCTCCAGGATCGACTCCAATACTGTCTCAACCTTGGGGTCATTCAGCTTGGCACGGGCCTCAAACTCATATAAGAGCAGCAACGTGTCTGTTGGGTCCATGGGGAAGCTCCCTGTGAATGAAATAATTGTCTCCACGAAATGAATATGTCCTAAAGAACTTTGTATGTAAAATACTTCTTTAGAGGTGAGAAGTTATTATAAGGTCCTTTTAACTCATCTGCACATATGTAATTTTTCTTCTTTCTGTGTTTCATAATTTTTTATGTGCAAATAAATAAACTTACACTCAATTGTGAACACGGTTGAGAAAGTAGCTAGTTTATAAGAAAAGTTAGGTGAGGTACCTGAAGCTTTTAGAGTCTTCCAGACCTCCCAACAGATCTGAATGTGCTCCAGGGCCTGTGTCAGCTCTTCAGTCTGTGAACCGATGAAAATGCACAACAAGCATTCTGAATTCATCATTGCCATCTAGTGTTCAGTTCCTCCTCAGAAGTGAGGGGATTAAAAATGAACACCTACGCCAGCAGCAATAATGTGGTTAGTCCCCTCTCCTCTCCACTGGTCTTGGTAAATTTCCATCCATCTGGATGGAGAGCATGCTAAATGTGGGAGATGGGCAGAGGGAGTGAGTGACACACCTGGGCAGAATGAGGAGACTTCCTGCAGAGCGCCAGAGAGGCAGCGGCAGCCATAAGCAGAGATGTTTTTTGGCCCGTGAGCACTGCACGGTCAGGAGGGCACAGCTGGGAGAGCTAGGGGTTCATACAGATGCACACACAAACATAAGCACACACATACAACATAGAAAGTGATGTGTAGTAGTATTGTTCTTTTTCTTTTGAATTGAGGCAATGTCAGAAAGTCAGAGGATAGAGGTAACTATCAGGAAGGAGGTATTGTGAGATGTTGTATTTCTTTATCTTATACTAATACATGTAGCTTTCTAAGGCAATGTTAAATCCCTTTTCAGGCTTTATTGCTCTACACCCGCACAGATATTGATCAATCTGCCTGGCAAATCTAATAAGGGCACTCGCCTGGTAAGAGAGCACAAAGAAATCCCTCATTCTGTCAGGACTGCTCTCGCACTGCAGAGCCGAGTTCCAAGCTGTAACAAGCACGCACACACACACACAATGACATATGTGTGTCCAGACAAAACACACACATTTCACTAAAATGCATTATGAAGGAGGAGTAAAAGTGTTGCATGGTCTTAGAAATGAATAGCATACAGCACAAGATTGACTGAGAGAGAGTGAGAATAGAGTAAGTCTTGATACCAATCTTCCTAAACCAGTGGGCTTCCTCTGTTCGCTGCTCAACAGCCAAGCAAGGCCCAGGGCCGCGCTGTGAAACTTTCTGCAGAGCTGCAGTGACAAGAAACACTCTGGGGTTAAGACACACAGCAAAGTGTGCTGTGTGTCGAATGCTACGTAAACCATGTTGCATATAACACTCACCCATTTTTAGATATGACAGCAGGACATCCAGATTTGCATTCCTGTAGAATGGAGTATGGTAAGGTCTGTATATGAAAGTTATACTCAAAATGGCACCAGCATATAGAGAGCAATATTATGTAAGGGCCCTTTTTCAGGTACTATCATTTCCCCTCACCTCATTTCATCACTCGCCTTTTCTATTGTAGAGAGCACAAGTCGAACCAAACACCTAAAAAAGAATGAATGGAGAGACAATGACCTCCTTTCTTTCACCTACTAACTGTATTGTACAGAGACACACTTTCACTGGAGGAGCAGGGGAATATAGGTCAGTGGATCAGAGAGGTGTATGGAAAACTCCCATCCTATTACAGCTTCCCGGCACATAAGCCATCTTTAATAAATGTTGTCGTATTAGATGTGAAATGATGTTTTGTTTACATAGCCTCAACACACGATGACTGAATGCTCCAAAATAAATATTGGTAGTTTATTGTTGATACTGTTAATTTGAAGGGCTCCACTCCAATACGCTATAAATCCACTTTTTAAACAATTTGGTATCTGACATTCATCGTTTCAAAAACACACATAATTCTATTCTCAAAAACAGCAAAGTTTGTAAAACAACCCATCAATTTGTAACCATAATGTGCCTTAGAAATTATTTTGTCAGAGTACATGTCATTTGTTTCTAACAGCAGATATCTCATTTTGGAATTAAACCCTTCAATTGAATAATCCAGTTCTCACAGACCTGAGAGCAGTTACAATCTGAGCTTCATCTTTGGAGTTTGCACACAAACTCTCCAGTGCCTTCATGGCCGTGTCCTGCTGTTCATGCTATCAGAAGAGAACAGCCATCTTCATCATCATCAGTTATAAACTCATGACAGGATTCCTACACATTCATCATTTCAAAATGTCCTACTTTTACCAGACCATATTTTTGCAAATTAATTTAAAGGTTTTGGCTGCTGCTCAGTATGAGCTGGGCTAAGTGATGGTCAACTAAGCTGCATCACTCTACAGCTGTAGTTTATTCCTCATCCCAATACATATCATAAAACATGAAATGACAGCGGGAGTACAACTACATAAAATATTTGGTCATATTCAGGAAATGCTTTCTACAGATTTCTACTGTGACGAGTGGCATCATTTTCTTTAGTTTTTGATGGTTCATCTAATTTGACATAACTGGTTTAGTGCCCTTTCTTTATGGTCATACAAGTCAAGTATGATAACTGCAGCGGGCGGTTATTTGCATTAAAATTTGGCTATATTTGATGAGTGTAGACTGTATATCTAAAATGGTTTGATTCTGTTGACAACCAGAGGGATAGTTTGTCAAAGGGTGTTCCACAAAACAATTTTGGGTAAATATACATTAACATGCCCTTTGTTAAACAATTCCATGAGATTGGGAAATGTGTCTTTTTGCACTAGACCATGAGAAATTATTTTTCCATACCTTCTCAGACTTTCCAGAATTGTGTAGGTAACATATTGATGAGCTCTATGATGAGTCCTACCTCCAAAGCAATACTAGCTGCCAAACTGAGGAGATTGGAAGCAGCATTCTCAGATACCAGCAGTCTGTCCTCACTAGTCACAGGACTCCTGGCCAGAAGCCCCATCGCATTCACTGCCGCTGCAGCTGGTACAAACAAATAGCTTTAGACCGTCTCATCACCACAGAGAAAAACTGAAGAATGTAGATGTACTGAAATGAAGCTGAACTACTTAATGTGTACTTTTCTATGCAATAGACACTAGATCTCTTATAGTTACCTTTCTCCACATTGTTCTCCTGGACAGCAATCTTGTACAAACTGAACTGAGTAAAAATGCTGTCAGGATCGCATCTCTCTGCCTCCTTTATTGCTTCTTTGGCCTGATAATCACAAGTTTTAATATGCATACAACCATACTACACATGCATGAACATTAAAAGTCTGTGCATTCTTGGGCAGACATGCATGTGAACAGGGTGGGAAATTAAATCCAGCCAGCATGATTTGAATCCTATCCAGTTCAAATCTAGCTGAAATAGTCAAAATGGCTGGTGAGTTTTGAGATGTACCAGCCACTAAAAAGTTAGTTTCCTGACCTGCTTTTGCAGAACAGGTTGTCTCACCTTTTCCAGCTGCTGTAGCTGCAGGAAACAGGAAGCTCTGTTCCTCTGTAGTTTGGCCAGGTTGGGCTCCATCTGACCTGCCTTGTAGAAACTCAGAGAGTAGTTATACCACTGCAGAGCCTCTGAGTAGTTCTTAGCCTGGGAAGGGGATAGATATTATATAACACAGCATGATATAATAGATCCTGTGAGTTCAAAAAGACAAGTAGACAGGATTATGTGTTCGTTGTACCTCAAAGTGTTTGGAGGCTTTGTCCCACACCATGAGATGTAGGCTTGTGAGGGCCTGGGGAGTCAGCTGTTTACCTGTATAGTGCCCTGAGTGGGGGACCAAGAGTAATAATACTTAGCACAGATATCTTCTGTATTTTTTGTGCCTGCATTACTATGACAATTATTTTCATTAAGATAAAAAATATCACCACCAGGAATTGAGCGTAAAGTAAAGTACCAGTGATGATATCCTCTATTTTCTGTTTGCCCAACAGCTCCTTGCCTCTCTGCAGCAGCAGCTCAATGTGCAGGACCAGAGCAGTTCCCAGCTCAGGGGATGACTCAAAGTGCTGACAAATACGTTTCAAATAATCAAATGCAAGCGTTTCTCTGGAAATATCAAAACAGATAGTCTGAGTTAGATAATGTTTGTCTGTGCATGTATACATGCTATTATGTTTTAAGTGAAAGTACTAGTTAAGATGCTTAAGTTTTACCTGTCTTCAGACATGAGTAGTTTCACTGTGCTCAGACACACTTCAAGAGGAACCTCAGATTCCAGCATCTCATTAACTCCTGAAAACATTTTTTAATGATCTGCTTTTCAACATGTATCTTTAACCTTTGTTTATCCAGAAAATGTTGACTGAGCATGCAAACTGTTTTTCACCCTGCTTGACATCAACTCAGTACAACCACATTCATCTACTGTTGGTAGCTCCACTGGAACAGTTGGGGTAATTGTTGAGTTGTAATCATTTACTTTTCCTATCCACATTTTCCCAACAGTTTCTGAGATTGAGACTAACAACCCTCCAGTCACTAGTCCACTGCTCTAACCTGAAGGCTACTGCCACCCCACGGTTACCTTTGTTAATCAAATTCTACATTAATAATGCAAGTCTTGCTAATAACTAACCTGCTCTGATATGATCGTCTGAGGCCGCACATCTCACCAGTATTCTGATCTTTAGGTACCGCCCAGAGGAACTCATACATTCCTGTCAAATTGCAGGGTGTAATTTGGTGCAGAGTATGGTAACTGGACTAATTATTATTTGGAAGTGTATGCTCCAAAATGCACATGTAAATTATATTGTGAAAATGATTGCTTATATCTCACCTTGTTGGCTAAGATCACAGCATTGAGAGCCTTCTCCTGAAACCGCCGACAGTCCCACTCTAAATAAACAGTGGCGAGGAGCCTCAAGACCTTGGCCTAATGTGAGCGAAATTAAAGAGAGTTAATACAAAAAAAATTGTTTATTTCATTTTGTACACGTCATGGGGATGTGGTTTTGCTTTTACTAAAGTATGTACTGCAGTGTCTTACTTGGACCTCGGCTCCAGGGGAGTATTTCAAATTCATCTTCCCAATGTCATAGCTCTGGCTGTTAAACAAAGCAATTCATCTAATACATTTTTCCACTCTATTGTTAGTCAGCAAAACTATTCAAATTAAACACAAACTTTACCTCAACCAAAATGAACTGTCTTCAAACTTTCTGAGATTGTAAGTATCTACTCCAAAGTTATAGCACATGAGAGAGAGGTAGCCAGTCTGTATGAAAAAGTCAAAAAAATAAAATATCAGTTAACAAGACCTGCCTGTCAATAATAATATTTAAATGTGAAACAAAAAAATGAGCGCAGTAATACAGATAATGGAGGATTTTTACCTCTTTGGGTAACCGCAGCAGCATGTCTTTACAGCGCTGCATACACGCCACAGCCTCATGGTTATTCCCTTGACTTATGGCCTACAAAGTGACATAAACTTTAACTCACTGCACAATAGCTGCACAACATTAACTTCTCTATTAGTAGAGATTTCCCTCTCTCATTGTCAGTTAGTTCAGAACACATTTTTAGCTGTCTCACACTTCACACTGCAAGTCTGTGAGAATATCACTTCCTTAGCTGCCAAATATCACAAGAACAAATATTCACGTTGAAGGTGTTGAACATCACATCCGCCAGAGCTTACCGATTCTGCCTGATAAGAGAGAATTCGAAGCAGATCTTTCTCCACATCACCTTTGGATGAGTTGATGTCGACTCCTCCATCACCTCTGGAGGTTAGTCGGTTATAAAGGGTTTCCAGGCTCTGGGGATATTGCATGTTTAATTTGTATTTTGTAAAGAAGTCGTGATATTTCCATTTGCTCAAAACAAATATATTTAAGCTCTCTCAATTTGGGTGCATTTATTTTTTGTTTACCTTGACAGCTAGTCTCAAGAAGTTATCCGCTATCTGGGGTTTTTTACAGTCAAGCCAGGTTCTGCCTGTTTTACTGGCCATCTGTGCAAATTAGAGAAAGATCTGAAATTGCATGGTGGCATTCACAGACACAGGCCTCTCCCTCTGAAATGTTCAGCACAGAAACTATAGAACTATAGACCTCACCAAGATCTGCTTGCGAACAACGCCCTCTGTTGGATTCTCAGGGTCACAGCAGTACAGCAGACTGCATGCTACATGACGCACTGACAAGATGGTGAGAAGACTACGAATGTGATGCGACACAACTCTGACCACACTTGCTTGTACTACATAATGTCAACATTTCAGATGATACAGCCAAGTTAGCTTATGTGTCATGAGCATGCATATGCGTATTACATGTATAATACTGTAAATAAGCCTACCTTTCGCTTTCTGATCTTTATTTATGGCTGTGCCCACATGCTTAGTGACTGCCCAGTTCCACAGCTGGATGGCACATTCCTCAATCTGTAATATAAGTAAGGAAAATAAATATACATATATGCAATTTGCAAATTCTGCCAACTAAGAAGCCAAATGTGTAACAAAAAAAACAATTTGCTTGGGGTTTTGGGATTTTTCTGTCAAGAGCTTTATTTATTTGTATTTCATACCTGTCCTAACATTCACATTTGCATATACAGATGGGTGACATTGTATCGTGCTCTGTGGCATGTATAAAAATGCTTAAAAGGCCCAGTTGACCACGATTTTGGATCAAGATGGGAAGAGGAAAAGATCTAAATTACTTTGAAATAGGGTTCATTATTGGGGCCCGGATGGCATTAGCTTCAGTCACAAAGACTCAACTGGCTCGTGTTTCAATAGGAACAGTGACTAAAGTGACATCTGCATTTAGATCAAATGGAAAGTCATCAGTAAATAGGGTCGGAAATTGTGGTCCAAATCGATTCGATGCTCGTGCATTAGTGCGATATGAAAGGAAAACTCTTCCTCAGGTGACTGAGAATGTCAATGCAGGACGTGATCAGATTGTCAGCAAGAACAGTCCATCGACAACTACATAGAGAGTGATATTATAGTAGGGTTGCAGTGCATAAACCCCTCATTACAAAGACCAGTGCACAATTGAGAGTTCAGTGATGCAAAAGCCATAGGCACTGGTCTACAGGGATGTGGAAAACAGTGACATGGTCAGATGAGTCATCCTTCACCATATTCTCGACAAGTGCATGTGCGGCATACACCAAGAGAACGGTACACGCCTGAATGCTTGACCCCTATAGTGAGGTGGCTCCGTTATGCTGTCGGGGGCATTTTCCTGGCATGGTTTGGGTCCACTTGTCCCCTTAGTGTGCTCTGGTGTCATTGAGAGCATCCTGTAGGGTAGCATTACGGTGCAGGACCAGGGCCAACAGGATCATTAAGAACACTACCCATCCCAACAATGGACTGTTCAGACTGCTGCAGTCAGGCAAGCGCCTCTACAGTCACATAGCCAAGACAGAGAGGCTCAGGAGGAGCTTCTATCCTCTGGCCATTAGGATTTTAAACACACACACAACAAACCAACAATGACTGCTGCCATTGCTCTTGCCTTTTACTTTTTTTCTTATATTGTAGTATCTCCTAGTTAGCTCGAGGGGTCACTGAATGGTTTGATGAGTATGACAATGATGTGAATGCTACGCCCTTCCCAGTCACCGGATCTCAACCCAATTGAACACCATTTGGGAGATTTTGGACTGACGTGTTAAGACAGTGCTTTTCACCACCATAATCAAAACACCAAATTAGGGAATATCTTTTGGAAGAATGGTGTTTCATCCCTCCAGTAGAGTTCCAGAGACTTTGCATGTATATACATACACACAGGATCACTCACACCTGGAGAAAGGATGCAGTTGTGGGTAAACTCACTCACCCAGTTTACCCATCTTTTTCATTTGTAAGATTATTCAACTTTTTAAAGTGAAGTATTTTTTTAGGATATTAATTCATATTAGGTCCATACATTATGGTAAATAGTATCAATATGTGTTTGCTCATTTATAATGGTGGTTGGTTGCTCTAACAGGAGTTCATAGTTTAGCTACATCTTATTACTATTACATCCCAAACCGGGACCGGGGCTTGCAGTCACAGTCACACTCAGACTTCTACCCACCTGCGGATCCAGTATTTTGGTGGAATCCTCTAGGCCAGAGACTTCAGAAAAAAGCTTCTCTATCACCTCAGTATAATCTGTCTGCTGTTTCTGCAGCAGGTTCTCTGTGAGACCTGGGTAGGAACAGAAGTAAACATGTTGGAGAACAAGGCAACAGTAAGTATCCCCACCAATGATGCGGCCCCCCTCTGGCCTAGTTAGTTTTGGGGTGGTGTCCAGTGGTGTCCGAGACATCACAATATCACGAGGTTTGCCAAGTATAAATTACAATTTTGGCCTTTAATTATAGCGCCCCCATCAGGCCAAGCAGTATATTTAAACACTTTGTTCAAAATCAGACCAATGCTATGTGAGATATCACCTGAGCTGCTCCATATCCCATTTCATCGTGTGGGGGGGGGTAATCACTGCATAAAAGGACTTGCCAGCTCATGAATTTAACAGTTCTATTCTCGTATAAAATGGTTCTCCTTTTAGCGATTTGGTCACATGAACTACTAAGAATAAGGAGAGGAGAATTTTTTTGGGAGGGGGTTAACACTAGGGGTCACTTTCCCTCAAAAAACTAACGTAGCGTGCTATGGCAAAACTGCTAACGTGCACCAGTTATTAGAAAAAATAATATAACGTTAGCTAAATGTCATATTGTCTGCGGTAAGCAGTATTATTTAGGTTAACTTTGGGCTCAAATAGTTACCGTTACATTAATGTTAACGTTACCTGTCAACGTAAACTATGATAGCCTACAGATAACGCTATCTTCGGTGTATAGTTCGTGTGCTAACGTTAACTTTGCGTTAAATTTCTAAAGGTTGACTAGTAAAACTGCAATTTCCAGCCTAAAGCAGTCTCGAAATAAACAGTAGCATAATTTCGACAAGTTAACGGACTAAAGCTACTCACATTTCACATTTGAAACAAACGGCTCCATGTTACACGACGAAAAAAAACTGTCTCCTCACCGCCAATGACTTTGATTGACAGCTGTCACAAACGCTCGCGACAAGGCTGGCTGGGAGGAGCGGTCTCGTGAAGGTGAGAGGGACAGAAAATGAAAGTGTGCGTTATTTACTGGTTCTAAACTATTTCTAGCTATGGCCCCATGGCTTTCTTTTCACAATTCAGTTTATGATTTGATGACGATTTTGGCATTTACCAACGCTGAGCTGGGCTCCAATGTCCTACCAAATTGTGTTGGGATTCACGCTCACAACAATTCCTGTTTCATGCAACTTTTCAAAATCCTGGGGCACCTATTCAAAAACTAGAAGTTTTAGTCAGTTCTATTAGGACATCCCTGGTTGAGGAGAACTTGGACTTTACTATATTACTTATTACTTTATTACAGTACTCCACTGCATTTCAAAACCGATACTTTCGGTTTGCTGAGCTATAACAGACCAATTTAACAAAAATGTATCAATGCTTTTAAGAGGCAGCAGCTATTCATTGTTATATTGTACAGGTCTATTACTTCTTACAACGTAATTAATAATTAATTGCAATTGCATTAATTTTGCAATTAATTGCAAACAAAATTCTTAAGTCAAATTTTGAATTGATCACTTTTTCCAAATGATCCTTCCATTTAATGAGGACATGACAATGTTAGACTTTTGTTCTTCATCCAGCAATGAGGACATCAAACACAACATATTTGGATGAAAATCTCATATCTTTAGTGGTTTCATAAGCCTTTTCAAAAAACACTGATCTTGACAAGTTGGCTGGATACTTGCATGGTAACTTTGAGGCAGAATTGTTTACTAAAAATGTTCAAGCCTGTATTACGAGTGGGCTTCTGTCCCCTGGCATGTAAAGTGACCATAAAAGAATAGTTTTGGCATGCAATAACGTTTCTATAACGGTTATGGCAATGTTGTGGACTATGAATTATATTTTGTCGACCAACAGCTGCTTCATGAAATGATGTTCCCTCTTCCAAAGCCACAGTCTGACAAGCGACTTGGGAGTGAGGTATCGTTTACACTCAACACTCAACAGTCATTTGGTCACCCAGACAGACATGGCAGGCAGTTCCACGCTCCTCCCCTTAAGAAACTCTGTGTTGCTACTGTTTTTTTTACTGAAGACTTTATTGTTGGGTCAAAGGAAAGAACGCATGCTGTGTGTGCAGAACCAGTCAGCCACCCATATTGTGTTTTGAACACCAGATTCTAAAATAAAACGTCTTAAAAATCCACCCCTCGGCTAGCAGCTTCCAGCAATTGTTCCAGCAGGAGGCTTATCTGCTGCCCTCTTGGCCCAAAGGGAATGTCTCCCTCTCTAAAGACTTGACACTAAGAAGAGCGTTGTAATAGGTGGAACATGGCATTTACTTACCAAACTTACTTCTTCCTCATGTACTGTATGTAGTAGACTTATGGTCTTCTCTTTAAAAGAATAGGCCTAGGCTATCACCTGTAGTCCAATGATATACCGACGTGTCAACATTTAGACTCAATAGCCTTGCATCTTGTAGCAATGACAGTTTTCGGATAAATTCAGCCTTTGGAAGTTTTATTGTGTAATTCCCTGATCAAACGTGACAACGGGGTATAATTGAAGTGAACCACAAAACCACTTCTTCTTATTCTTTCTGTTCCCAAATCCACAGTTACAAGAGAGAAGAGCCTCTGTGCTGTTGACCTATGTACCCAACTGTAAGTGTACAAGATCACTTACATGTTCCACAGTCCGATCGACATCTTGAAACAAGGTAATCTTTTTAACAAATAAAACGGTTCAGTAGTTTCCCATTTTAAGCTTTAGCCATTTGTGTTTGTCTAAGCAGAGATAGCAATTGCTAGGGAATTAGATTATCCTTAACACCTATTCCTCCTCCTAAAGGCACAGTCTTTCGTTTTATTTGTGAATAACATTTTCTGTGGCATGTTATTAGTGCAACTATTTTACACACATACCGACTGGTTGAATAAAGTTTTTAGTCCCAAAATATCAGCAGCGGTTTGGTCTTAAAAATTACTTTGAGTGATCACAATCCTTAAAGACCATAATATTAAACCTTTTGTGGATATCTTTCCCCTTATTTATTTGCTCTTGCTGTGACATATAGCCATAGAGAGACCACTCAGATAGCTATAAACATGTAGGTAGTGGTGTGGCTAAGTTAGGTGTTGTGGCATATGTATCCCATGTTCTCATGTATAGGAATAGTGGTGTTTATCACATTTCACCACTAGTGCTGGGGCTCACCTAGGGACCATTGCAAGGTTTGAATCTGCTGCTGTCGCCTACTCCAGATGATGTCCCCAAATGGCGGGTGTTCAGTCCTGGCGTGCGGAGAGGTGAGGGCAGGATGTTCTTATTTACAGTGCCTGCTACTGGGAGCTACAGCAGCAAGGTAATTGTTGTAGTGATAAAAGAAAACAGTCTGCAGCACATCCACACACCATGGGGATACTTCTGAATAACAGAGGGGACTCAAGGAGGATTATTTACATTGATATAAATAGCGGCATATCCTGTTTCTAAAGTTAAAAATAAACCCAGCAAATATTTATTCTAAACACTTGCACAGATATATTCTGTCTGATATCACCATGATTGTTTACTTGTTCTCCTTTTTTTTTTTACCTTAGACAAGATAACCGCTGTCACCTTTAACCTCAATTCTAACTAGTAGGTTGATTTTATCAAGCACAGTGTCAAACACAAAACCCCAGTTATCCAGTCGGTAATGTAACTTCCTATATGACAATGGCATTCAGAACTGTATTTCCTGACCACAAGTGAATATATGTGTTAATAAGGTGATACTGATGCAGATTATACTTGTGTCAGTCATGATATATTAATTAAACAATCACTGACACAATGATGGGACTTTAAGTGTGTCTGTGGTTCTCAATAACAAGTTTACAATGACCACTATATCTCCCATGGTCTCACTATAATAATACCCCTAGTGGATATTCCTCATACTTTTGATATCTGTACACTATCCTTCTAAAATTGATTACATGATCACTATCGTTGTTTTTCGTTATGGAGGTTATACCAATTTAAAAAAATAAACTCATAGAAACTTGTGATAAATTCCGCCATGCAGCAATCTCCTCCTCAGGGCCTGTGGAGTTTTCCCCGAAAAAGTGACGTTGCATCCTTCCTCTGTGTCTCTATAAAACGTGCCTCACGCATGGACTGCAAGTGCTGCACAGAGGCGAAAGGGAGGAGAAATTTGTCCCAGGCGCGCATGAAAGGCACGGGGCTGATTAATCTTGCTTTGTACATGATATTGTTTAGAAACAGACAAACCATACACTCAACTTTTGGTTGTTGTTTTTCTTTTGTGGCATAACATTTCATTCAGTGAACTTATTTTGAGAGTACCTGCCCCGAGGATACAGTGGTCCTGAGTTGCAGATCCGACTTGGACTAAACTGCGCAGGAGAGCTCCCCTGCGAAACGCGTCATGGGACACGAGAGAACCGCTGCCGCTTTTTACATTTACACCTGAGGATTTTGGGGGTTAACAAGGCATTTTATTTTGAAATACCCTGCCGAGTAGTTTTAATATAAACTTTTGTCAATTACTTGGAACTACCATCAGGGACTGTATTTATAACCAGCGGTTTGGATTTTGGTGAAGTTGTCCGTGGAGTGACAGGATGGTCCCATCAGACTGCTTAAAATTGGCCGTTGTCATCTTTTACTGTGCAGCACCAACAAATGGTAAGAAATCATTCCTCCTTATCCAAATAATTTATTTACTTTTAATAGGATATTTCGAACAGGCAAACCCCACACACTTGCATCGTACAGAGTGATTTCTAGGTGCTTTTCAATGAATCGGCGGTCTAGATTTTTGAAAGGTATACTAATAAGGTTGAGGTTCTTTTTCTTTTTAAAATAATATTTCTTTATAATCATTTTACTGTCGAGACTTGAGCCTTGTAATGCTGATAATAATGTATTGGACCCAAATCTTTATTGAAACGCATTTCATTGTTTATGGAGTGATAGAGAAGTGATTGTTATTCCAGTTGAAAAATCCCAATTGCATGTTTTAGGGCATTTATGTCCCAACAGGTAAGGCTTTGACACGGGCCTGCAGTTTTTGCAAAGGCCGCTAGAGGTAGTCTCGTCCCATAGTATGTTGGTGTTTATTAATAAGTTAATAACGTTTTGTTGTGTTGATTTCCACTGGTTCTTAGTAAATTGTATAAATTGTAAAAGATAGACAGGCTTCATATCATAGCACGTGAAAGTTATTTTTTGGTGGAAGATTGATTTGGGATTGGGAAGACAGCGTATGTCATATATTATTGGAAAACTGTTCAAGTCAAGTCAAGGAGTTTATTCCAGTATTTTTTATATCTGTGGATTGCAGGGTGAAATGTGGTTAAACATCTTGGGAATAGAATACATGTTTCTTCTGAAAGTACTATAGATGTTATTACTTAACAGCGTCCTTGTCTTGTCTGATGTCTCTCCACAAAAACAAGAGGTGTAAAAAACGGTGTAAAAGGTGGATGTTCTTCCACCTTGTGCCGGACCCGGTGCACCACTGAGATATAAAGTGAGCCTTCCTCACCATATCCAAATAAACAGCCCATCCAAACAAAGGAAAAGCTAAGCACACGCGCGCGCACACACACACACACACACACACACACACACTTTCAGCCTCTGTAGCTTTGTCTACAATGTTTTCAAGTAGATTTCCTTCACTGTCCACACACGGAGCGTGGGAAAGACACAGGGAGGAAGCGGATGTAGTGGCAGGAGGCACCCTGGAATTGTTCTGGCTAGTGGAGGTCACGGAAATGTGACACGCTACCTGAGCAAAGATTTCTTCCCGAAGCTCCTTATGCTCATATCCAGCTATGTCAAACGCCATCCCCAAGACAATGGCGGGGAGGAAAGGAGAGCATTGTTCCTGCATGCCAGCGAATGAATAGCAGAGCCGTTACTTATTGATGGCGCGTCTAGCCACCTAGCTGGTTTCCCCAGGTACATGATGCACAGTTACGCACAGATGATGACTTGATTCCTAGCCAGCAGACTTCAGACAAGGTTAAGTATTTTATGGAGTCAGTGATGCTATGATGCCACATTATGTTTAGTAAGGTTAGAGGCAATTAGATGCTTTAATCATTTTACAGAGACACTCTATAATCCCACAGTCGCCTATTTGCCCTCAAGCCTTTTAAGCTTTTTACTATAATTTCATCAGTGATTGAGAGATAAGATGCTCCTTATCCTTAAAAGGTGCTCTAGCCTATCTGATAAATTGTAAATATTTAACTTTGAACAGGACATGTAGCTGCTTTTGATTTAAAGCCAGGCATAGGTCAAGTGCCTCTCTTCCACAGCCTATTGACACCAATTTAGTGTGTAGCACGATGGCTCAGATTGGGAGGGGGAGAACCTTTCTGCAGCTCTCTGTCCTGTGAAGCTTTTATTTCTGATTTATTTTCTGTAAGTCTATTTAATAATGATTATCTTCAAGCACTCCCTGCACCGCTTGTGATTTGATTCATGCAATAACATTAACAGACTTAACTGGATCTGTGAATGTCACAGATTTGTGGACCTAGGCGGTGAGCTAAAATGCTCAGAACACACTTTGTTATCCTTGTCTTGTATATTTGAAGTTGTCCCAGAGTGATGAGATGAATCCGAGAGTCAGTACATTTACATTGTTTAATCCTGTGGAGTTTCTAGTCCAATTTACACCAGTTTTGCGTAGGCTGAGCTCTTGAATAACACATAAAACTGAAGTGCTGATTGAAATTGAAACTTAAAGCCTTGTGATTCTGACCAGTGCTGTAGCAGTGCTGTGTCATAGAACATCATAAAACCGCAAGCTGAAAAAATAAACTCTTCTTTTAGTTATCATAGCCAGTGTGTAAACTGAAGACTTATTTTCTTGTAGTCTGCACTACACAATCACCCTTTTCTTATTCTTCAACCAGCTTCCCATCTCTTGAAACAGCAGTTTTTTGGAAGGGGTTTGATGTTCCAGCTAATTTGTTTTTGAGTCATCTTTTTTCTCCTACTTGGGCAATTGAGGCGGAGTGGAAAATGGGAGTGATGAGAGGTCAGCCAAGTGCAGTTGGGGCTCATCCCTCACTGGCAGTATGTCCATTTTGAGTCCATGCAGGCAGCACAAGTAAAAGCACACACACACACACACACACACACACCACATGCACACACCCTGCTGCATATGATGGATACTTGCATTTAGAGACTATTAACATAGCAGCAAAAGTCCTTCAGGTCTGCTGAGATATTTGCTGTCAAAAGTTGTTTCTTATTGCTGTTGTTAATATAGGATTATAGCAGCATCTCCTCTTTACCTGCGTATATCCACCCTGAGCCAGCAATATTCTTTCAACCCTGCATGAGATTTCAATTTCAAGGGGCTTCTGTCTGCCTGCTAGTCTTAATCATACATGTTATGGAACAGGAGTCCTCTGGGTTTACACAGCGGACCACCACTTGGGGATCGTATGCTGGAGATGCCTATTGTTGGCTCTACTCAACTCTATATAACCTGAAATGGCCACCCATTATGGCCAGATGTTCCTTTATTTTGTTTTTTTAAGGGCAGTCCAGGGCACTTTGTCTCCAAATCTCCAAAGGCGAATCTACGGCTAATAAAAAAGGCGCTCTCTCTAACTGTTGTCTTAACCTTGCAGTTGGCAAAGTGGAGGGGTTTCAGAAGGACCCCGTGTGAGAGAATAGTCCAGGACATAGAGACGGTATAGCACAGCTAGAACAGTAGTAGCAACTTCTTATTTTGGCAGGTGGTCCCAACTCTTGTCAAGGGTTTCAACTCTGTGTTGTAAATCTGCCACAAGGCTGCGGAGCCGCTTGCGAATTTGTCTCACCGTTTGTCTGCCCTGACAATCTTAACCTAAAGCCGGCTTACCGTGAAATGTAGCACAAAGCACCTTTGCAGCAGGATAGCTGCACTGTCACGCCGGAAAGCAACGAGATTGTGACAAATTTCATTGCTTTGCAAATCAAGACTATGCCTCAATATATTAACGCCCTGAACTGAGAGGTTTCAAAGGTGATACAGGCTTTGTTTTATTGCTATTTCCTATTACATTTGTTGTTATTTCATGAACAGATAGCGGAGTAGACTCTACTACTCAACTTGTGAATTTTGTTGTATTGTAGTTTTAACTAATAAAAAAACCAATTTATTTTACAGTGTTTTTTCACAGTAATTCACAGTTAACCCCTGGGCACAAGAACAGGAAACTACACTCAGTAGTGGCCAGATACTGTCTTCCACTAGCTACTGTTGTGCTCCTGTATCCATGGACACATTTTAGCCAAGATGACTCACCACCCTCTGACCCCACTCTCTTTTATAAAGTAATAGCCCCCTCTCTGTCCTTTCTATTGCTTTTGTTGTCACAGAATTACAAAGAATGAAGTGGCGCGGGTTAAACAAAGGAGCCATTATGCCTCATTGTTGCTTTTGCCTTGAAACACCAAAAAAAGATCCTCTGCCCCTTATTCCCGAGACAGGCTCCTTGTTTCATGGCTGGCCAGGGAAGGGCAGTGTACCCTCTGCAAAGGAGAAGGGAGTTCCGCACATTATGCCCCGCACTTCAAGGGTAGTGACTCGGGGGTTTCCTGTTCAGCTCAGTGACAGTAAAATCATCTCGTCACCCAGGAGCTACTGGCAATATGCTGCAACAACAAGGCTGCTGACGCTTTGCCCGCAGCCTATGCCAACTTTTGAAGTCGCTTTTTTATTTGTATGGCACGCCCGTGAGCTCACATTGGATCATCAAGCTTCAGTTTTTTTAAGTTGTTTGCGATGCATGCATTTGTTGAATTATTAGAGCCAGGTATAAATCATCCCAGAACTATGATGATTCATTCTTTTGTACAATTAGAAATCTATAAATTGACTCATAGTGGTGCTCAAAATATCTTTTCACAACCTCACATGATATTTCTCTAGTATTCCCATAATCTCAAGAAGGGTTCCAGTTACATTGCTGACCCCACGCACACTGAAAAACAGCCTTAGATTAATTGAAAATCTGCTCAAGTTGTATTTTGTCATTGTTTGGAGTCCTCATCTGTTCCTGCAGACTAAATATTTGAATTTCATTTTGTGGACCACAAACATGTCAGAATAGTTCAGAGCACATTTTGGAATCCAACACTGTATAAAGCAAAACTAAAAGTCTTTTCAGTCATTTCCTGGCTAGTTGTAAACCTACCACAAATGTTTTCAAAACACAATGTCCTGTGCTGCTTCCCTTCCTCTATGCCACACGAGGACAAGGACACATACATGGGATCCTAGTCTAATATTAGTCAAGTTGGCCATATGTGAATGATCTATCAGAGTTTGATGCTCTGTGAACCAAGACTTCATCATCAGTTTACTGAGGCATGGAAACTCAGCCAGAAGCCAGTCTCTCTCTCTCTCTCTCTCTCTCTCTTCACTGTCTCTGTCTCTCTCTCTTTCTCCTCTCTGTCTCTCTCCCTTCGCTCTCTGTTTGTTCCATGCCTGTCCTCTTCTTAATGGCTCCTAATGAGAACCAGCTTCGGGGCCCTTTGAACCACCACAATAAACGCCATTTCTGGCATTTTTCAGCCGATCCGCTGGAGGAATGAAGCACACAGCTGTTTTGGGGGGGAGATCGGGACGCTTGCTGAGGTCAGCATTGGGCAAGCACCGGGGCAGGGCTTAGAGGGTGTAGAGAGAGACAGTGATGGGATAGTGGGGTTCTTTTAAGTGGGCTGCTGGGGGGGCCCCTGCTGATTCATCCATCTGCAGTGTGTTACTGAGGAGAATAGGGAGAAAATAGCCTTGATTCAAGAGAGGTGCTGTCTGCTAGTGCAATGCAAGGTCAGGTTGATTTTGCCGTTGTCGCCGTCGTCGGTGTTGTGTGCATCCATTCATGTGTTTGCAATTGTTTTTCATAACACAAAAGTCAAAGAACAGAGATGTTGAACCGGCGGAAATGAGTCCTGAAGTCAGTACACGATGCACGGTACATGTGTACTCTGTTAAATACTCTTTTTGTATTTAAGGAATCTCACAGGTCAAATGAATCCATTATTATGACATTCTTATTTCCAGCAATTCAATTATATCAACTTGTTTCCAGATGTGAGGGGAAGACAAATGCATAGCTGATGAAAAAAGAAAGTATCTGGAAATGTATGTGAGACAAGTGAGGAGGACTCAACAAGAGACGTAGCCAGCATGCCGGGGTAAATCCTGGTGTCTATGATCGTTTATTTGGATCATTTTTTATTAATCTAATATCCAGTCGAGAGCACAATGTGATATCCTAATAGGATTTAAACAACATGAAAGAGCATGAGCCACATCCCTTCCCCTCCACATAACCTTGGACAATAAAACAATGATGTTACAACATGTTGTGAGGAAGTTAATATTGAGTGCCACTGCCAACACTGGCAGGGTCAGCTCATTCTTAGGCAACAGCTGTTCAGAATATGAGACAAATACTAGGCTAGTGTGTGTGTGTGTGTGTGTGTGTGTGTGTGTGTGTGTGTGTGTGTGTGTGTGTGTGTGTGTGTGTGTGTGTGTGTGTGTGTGTGTGTGTGTGTGTGGGTGTGTGTGTGGGTGTCAGCCAGTACACGTGTCAGCTTGTCAACCAGGGAGTAAGCTGTATAGCTCTATTGTTTCTCTGGATTCTGTGATGCATATTGAAGTTTCCCTGAAGACATTCACATTGGGACGGTAGATTTAAAGGACCACACCAGCTTTTTGGGGAGTTTGGCCCATTGGTCACCCCACCTGATACCTGACCAGAGGATTGGCACCAAAATCATCTCTGTGTCTCCAGTAGATAGCTCTGTCGGGAGCGCACGCTAACGTTTTAGCATACAGTATGTCAAGTAGGCAGTTAGCGTTAGCCAAAGTATGAAGACAGACCTTTTAGTAACGCAGAATTGGCTTTTATTCTCTTGATATTTTAGATTGTACAACAAAATCTCAATCTTCATCGTCACATATGAGACTGTGACACCTCCAGGACAGCAGAGAGAATCACAGTGCTTCCTATGCTGAACCTATCAGCAGATACAGCTGGTTGTAAACCAAAGAGAGTTCTACCTTTGAATCCACCGTCTCATCTCCCCTTTCCCCCCCTGTAAATGTAATAATAGTATCTAGAGCATGAACAATGTGAGGGGATAAATAAAAAAATCCAAGTGGCCCAAAAATGAAGAGCGTGTGTGTGTGTGTGTGTGTGTGTGTGTGTGTGTGTGTGTGTGTGTGTGTGTGTGTGTGTGTGTGTGTGTGTGTGTGTGTGGAGTGAGGTGTTACATAACAGAGAAAGAGAGGAAGGGACCACACCCACAAAAACCAGGTTGACTTGTTGATTTGGGGCTTGAGGACATCTGGGCCCGGTTCTCCTCAGCTCGGTTCTGCTGTCCATGTCCTCCCTTTCCTCCTTCTCCTACACCTTCTCTTTCTCTTTCTCATTCTACACACACACACACACACACACACACACACACACACACACACACACACACACACACACACACACACACACACTGCTCATCACTACCAGCAACTATCCATTCAGCAGGCTGCCCTCCCTGGTGTGTGCCGGAAACACCCCCAGTCCTCTCACAGCAGAGAGTCACTTGCATAAGAGGCAGGAGCAGACAAAGTGTACGAAGCAGCACAAAGTGAACACACATGTGCTATGCTGAAATGATTCATGGGAAAGTCCAAAAGCAATTTTCACACTCGTGGTTTAAGACTATCATTAATGTGACGGTGTATAGGTGTGGGTGTGTTGAGTACTGAATGTGTTCGTTTGTGTGTTTTCAACAGGACATTTGGGGAGAGAGAACTTGGCGGCACCTACGATTCGGCCTTCCGGTAATCCCCACATTCATCACATTGGGAGCTCACTCACCCTCACATGCAGGTAGGTTACACACTCTCACACGTTTCAATTACAAGTGAACCAAAAGAGAATTTACAAATGATATAAATTGCAAAATGTAGGCAATGTTGAATAATATCAGATATATGCTAGACAGACAGGTGCGTTGAGCTGGCCAGCACGCCGGTATTTATTAACGACCCAAAAACCAAAAACACCAGTCAACTCCCACGGGTCCACTCACTGTGAGCCACTCATTGTGGCTCCGTCTCGGCGTGTTCAGGCCCCTGGGTCGTGACCAACGTTAGAATAGTTCCAGGTTGCCCTTATCCAATTAGCCCCAATTGGCGGCAGCCGGTGTCGGCAGGGAAAACCCACCTACCAGCCTGATTCCCGCCTGCATCCGGCCAACGGCAGAACCCCCCCCCCCCCCCCCGTCTGCCACAGTGAGTCATGTGTCATGTAAAAATTCCTGACTCTCAGATTTCATTACAATCAAGCAGGTTTATGACCTAAATGTTCCTCACCCTCTGCTTGGTTCATTTATCAGAGGAGAGGTCAGTCAGGGGGAGAGACTGACGTAGTCCTGCTCCAGGTGATGCTCTGTTTCTGAACTCCATCCCGGGTCTCATTACATGACGGACAGACCAGGGGAGAGAAAAGGGACACGACTGGGCCCCAGGATGCTCTCAGGTCACAAAACGACCAGGAAACCTCTAGACAGGAACCAGTGTAGTGGTGGTCCAGATTTACAGTGTGCTGCAATTTCCTTTAAGGTTGTGGGACCCCTGTGTGCTGCATACACATTTGTTAAGAATTTGGAGGCTTACATCATTTTGTAGACATGCTAGGAATGCTAAGCATCACATAAATATCTAATGTAATGCTTCCCTACAAGGCCATGTGCTAAGATGCTTGGCCTGTACCGCATTGGTTTCTGTCCCTGGATGAGAGCTTGACGTTGCTTGACCCAAAGTGCTGCAGGCAGAGGCAGCGGTATGCGAGACATGTTTCCTATGGGATCGCTTTAATGAGAGCTTTAAAATGGATGCTGTGTGGAAATATGCGTTAGCTGAGCACATCATCACAAGAATCTCGTTCCCATGTGAAAGTTCAAGTTATTCGATGACTCAGATTATTGTGATGGGCTTTCAAACAAAATAAACTTTAAACTAAACATCAAGCAAAGAGTCCTGAGCGGAGCAACAGCTGCCGTCCTGAACTACCCAGCTGGCCACTGGACCAAATGATGTGACAGTCGAAAAATAAATAATAAGTCAAAAAGTTATTGTCATTTAGTTTTCTAAGAATAAGTCTGCATTAGACATGTTATCATGTATAATGTCATGTATCATGTACAGTGGTGGCCAAAATTATTAGAACACTTGACATACATTTAAGAGGTTTCAGTTGTTTTTGTTCAATTGGCCATTAAAATACCCATAAAACGAATGAAATATATACAAAGTCATCATTATGCTCTATAAACCAGAATAGAGCCATCATAAGGAGATTTACGTCATTTTCCTTACAAAAAACAAGCTAGGCCTATTTCACTGTCAATGTCACACAATCATTACTTACTTGTGTAATCATTGTCAGGTGTGATCGTGGTTAAATTGATGGTGATGCAAGAGTCTTAGGACACAGCTGTGTGATTCTTTTGAATTGCTGCAAAAGGTGGACATACCAAATATTAAAGTTAAAAGTGGATAAAAACAGTAGGACTCACTTCATCCGATATTTGTTGTGCTAAGAGCAACCATCTGCATGTTTCATGAACATTATGAAATTAAATCATGTTTTGGAGGCAAGAAAAGGTCAATATTTTCAGATCTGTCAGGTGTTCTAACAATTTTGGCCACCACTGTATACATGGAATAATCTTGATGTATAAAATCCAAAATTACACATTGAATTTATGGTTTTTGGACGTGTGTCTGTGATTTTTGACCGCAAATGTTTGAGCATAAGCTAGCTACAGTCATCAAGCCTTATCCTGACTGGAGTGATTGATTTCAGTGATGTTGATTTTAGTGGTTTGTGTGTGTAGGTGTGCATGTGTATGTTTTGGGGGTAAATCATGGAGGGGTTATGAGCTTTACATGGGATGTTGGCACAGTGGACCGTCTCATACTCTGCCTCTGTATTTTGTGTCTGTCAGCGGGTCTGCCCAACTCCACTGGAGCCTTCCCTGGCGATCGCTCTCATCAGACGGGGGTGAAGGTGGAGGAGTGTGAGCCCGGGGACCACTCTCACTGCAGCAGAGTGACAATCAAACACCCGGGTGTCAATGACACGGGCATGTACAGCTGCAGATACTCCCATGATGACTCAGGCCACATCAGGACTGTCTATGTCTATGTTAAAGGTAAGACCTGCTCAACATTCTTCACACGGGATACTGCTGGTAAAGGTTACAGGTCAATGAACCAATCAGGTGAACATGAGAGAGAGGGAGAGAGAGAGAGAGAAGGAGCCAATGTCATCTTTGTTAGATTCAAAACAATGGGATTTTCTCTTGTTCATTGAATTTCAAGTAATTTGCCAGCATGCAAACCTCAACACTCAACACTTAACAGACCTTAACAGTGTTGAAAACAGCTATTGGTGATGTATGTTGCATTCCTGGGTCCATTTTCCTGTTTGGTGGTGTTTCTCTTATTTTGTGTGGGTAACCGGCCAAATGTAGATGATGTGAAGTCACCTGTCCAGTGCAGTTACAATGAGTTTAATGATCTAAAACAGCAATGTAAATGTCAGGTTTTGGTGTCCATTGTAGAAGAGGAAGTAATACTAATTTCTCCACTGACAGTAGCCTCAGTAGACCATAATGCAATGCAGCCACAATTCTGACTGTCTTGCTCTCACTTCCTGAAGCAGAGGCAGATGAGGCAGGTTGAGGGAAGGTGATTACAACAGAACAGAAAATTACCACACTTCACCATGAAATAATTCCTAGAATGCACTGAACGCCACAGAGTGATGCTACATTACACTGTATAAGAGTATTTTCCTTTAAGCTAGTTTGAAATAAGAATAACAACTGGTTCTATAAACTGTAACGGCGATAAGGCATCTTTCTTTCGAACTTGTTTGTTTTATGTCCACTATTTAGTGGTGTTTGTGTACATGAAAGTGCCATAAATCTCTTGATAAAAGGAACAATTCCACAGGGTGATTATAATGGGCCAACATATACAGTGGGGTCTGGTGTGAACAGGGCCAACAAATAGAAGGGTGAGAAAGAAAGAAAGAAAGAAAGAAAGAAAGAAAGAAAGAAAGTGTGAGTGAGAAATGTGTGACTGCAGATATTACTTACATGCAGGAAGTTGATTTTAAAGTTCAGGCCTTCAGACTGTATAAGACTGAAGCAGCTCAGCTCTCCTGAGAGAGAGGAAGGGGTTCCTGCTATGCCATGGCTTCTTCTGGAGGTGGAAGGGAGCGCATGATTGCACAGGAAGCCCTGGTCATTGACTATGATTTCCTGCTCCGGCTACTGTTTTTCCAAGTTTCTCCTCAAGTGCCACACACCCTCAGTTACCTCAGTTACAGTGTAACATAGTCTGAAGTGTGCATACCTGGAAGCGTCACTATGGACACCAAATCTGGTTTACTGTTAAGACATCCCCAACCCGTTTGACCTAGATGTGTATGGACTTGACAGAAATGCTATGGTTTCAATATAAAGAAACAGAGAGACAGACAAACCTCATGAGACATCAATTGAAGGGAATTGAAATAGTTGTGGACAATGCAGACCAAGCTTTTGATGCACTTCTCCTTTTGCGATATGAGTGTGGCTTCCAGGTCATCTGCTTCCCCTGGTTGTCTAGCAGCCTGCTGGCCCTGTGTTTAGTCTAACATACTCCTTTTCAAAGCCCTTCAACTGTTTATTAGATCATTTTTGTATGTTTGCCTTTCAAATAATAGCCCGTTTATCACACCAAAATTATTTGTCTAGCCGTGAAGTTCCCACAGCAGTCGTGTGATGCCTGGCTACCCAGTAGGAACAAACCACAGGCCTGATTGCTCTGTTCTGCTGAGAATGAGCTGCTCTGAGATTTTATTTGATCTCTGTGCGGGTTAGCCAGACATTGCCTTGATTCAAATACACTGAAAACATTTGCACCCTGCTTACCTTTGGGCAACTGCTGTAAATTTGCAAAACATGGTCATCCCAATGGGAAAAAATATATGGAGGCACATCTGCTTTAAAATACAGTTTCTGACTGACCTAATTTTTTTATTTGTTCCTCAGATGCCCTGCAACCATTTGTAAAGCACCATTCTCAACCCTACATCTTGACTATATTCAGGCATGAGACCACCCTTGAGATCCCCTGCAAGACTTCCTCTAACGACACTGTTGTAACGCTGATAGGGGTAAATATATATGAACTTCATCATTACACATTATCACATATCTATAAGGTTGTTATAAATGTGTTGTGCTGTATCCATAGTTAATACGTATATATATGTATTAACAATGTGATTAACTTTCAAGACTGTTAAAGGCCTTGTTGGTATTGTCAGGAAAAAGGCTCTTGCCTCCACGGTACATGGTCTGTGTGAGAGATCGCCCATTGACGTCACAGTGGTGTCAAGGCATCCTTACTTTGGATGTTTGTTAAAAAAAATCCATAATACACGCAGACCCTCTGTACTGAAGGCGTCTCATTGGTTCTCACACCCTTCTTGTGTTAAATTACGGAAACAGACAGGGGACAGTGGCTACTGTGAGGGAAGCTCAGGGGCAGCAAAGGGAGTCTTTCTGTCTGCTTCCTGTAAGAGCAGGAAGGTGCTCCAAGAGTGTTTTTCTCAGAATAGATTCGTTGTCTAAATTTAGCTACCCTTCTTTTACAAACATCATGTTCAGGAAATGCACTAAAAAAACAGTAAACGTTGTGTCCAATCAGAGGACACAATAGCTCAATGATGCTCCTGGGTGTAATAACATTTGGTACAAGATAGTAGAAGACATCAGTGGAGAACAACTCCCTCAACAGTGTTGTGTTCGTCTTTCGGTAACACTTGAGAGCTAATTCTACAATGGGTTCAGTCAAGACACTGGTCTTACAGCAGCAGGAAGGCCATGTTGGCAAAATTGCATTTGCAAAAATAGAGGTCTGTGCTGTTCTCTATTCATATACATGGGATTGATTCATGACCATGTGTCACCATGCCTTACCAGGGACAAACATTTCTGACTCAGATGGCACAGATAGTGATCGTGCCACGGGGAGATCTATGGTTTCCCTCCTTCCTGCTTCCTTTCCTTCCTTCCCTTCTCTTGCCTCCTCTTCTTTTGGCATGAGAACAAACAGCAGAAGTACAACTTGGGCAGGCACGTACATCCCGTTCTGAGTCAATAGTGTTTCATGCTTCATTGCATGGACGACTGCAGAGGTTACACTCCACAAAACTGTAATAACTAATTGGACCTTTGTCCGATTAGTTATTACAGTTGGACAGTTGTCCCCATCTGAGACCAGTAGAGCATGACTTTCATGCAGTTGACTGCGTAATACTTCAATTTGTGTGGCTTAGTGGTCTTTAGCGAACATATCATAAGCATCACCAAAGATGCATGTGTCCTGACACCTCTATCTACCTTTCTGTGGTTGCAGATCCCTTCCTTATCAGAGGAGATTAGGGAGAAGAAGAAATGGGATCCCACCGTGGGTTTCAGTATACCCTATGGTCCCTACACCGAGTACAGTTTCCTCATCTGTGTCACCAAGGTCAACGGCCGCAAGATTGAGTCCAAATACATCCCTATGCGGCGTAGTGAGTCTGTGGTATTTCTGACTGAGATCAAACAGAAACTGAGATTAGTGCTGATAAATCCTAAGGGAGTTCCACAGTCCCCCAATATTTTTTCTTTGTCCAATTTACAGCTAATGTTCTTAAGAATGTGAAGATCACTCCAGAGCGTGTCAGACTGTTGGTGGGAGATACTCTTATCCTCAAGTGTTCGGGGGAGACCACCTATAATGGAAGGATCAACTTCACTTGGGAGTTTCCAAAGAGGATTGTAAGTTTATAATGACAGCTAAAGATCATCATACTGTATATGTCAAATGCTCTTATGAAGGGACCATGTAGAGATTATGGCTGTGGAGTTCATGCAACTTCTATTCTGTGTCTCCAGGAGAATCGCCGTCATTCTTTGGTAAGGTTCAAGGGCCATCCAGCATCCAGTGTTACTGGAATGAGCAAGTCTTTAGTGGTGCCTAACATCACCACAGAGGACAGGGGTGTCTACCGCTGCATGGCTGAGATTGAACCCCACAAACAGAAGAATGTCTCAGCCAGAGTCCTTGTCTTTGGTGAGTGTGTTTTGATCAAAGTAAAATTGAGGCAATATGTTTAAAAGTTGATGAGTTCTAAACTTGTATGGAAGTGATTGGAGTGAGTGAAACTGTGTTGACTTGATCACACCAAAGTGCTGTGGTAGCACTTTGTGGTAGCATATTTAATTCATGACTTAGCCACTACGGTTAGAGAATCATCAAGCTACTTCCTGGTATGTGGATGTACAGCGCACCAGCCTCAAGTTGGTTGATGCTTGTTTGACTCCTACTGTACTGCCTGGTGTATGAGCACACACTGTGTTTCCCTCATGTAGGGCTCTTGGGTGTCTTATTGGAGCCTAAACATGCATACAGTAATTCACCTACACATGAACGCGCAAATGAACGCACAAACAAATGAACATTTGTTTAGCTAGGCATTTAGCTAGTTTTGCTTAAAAATTCAGGTTAGTATGATACTAGAAACTTATCTTGTGTTTAGCCCTCACCCTTTGGCCCTAGTTTTTCTACTCCAAGCACTATGAGCTATAGCTTGAGAGGAGTCAGCTCAGCTAACTTAAACAGATGTTTCTGTCGTTGTTAGCTAGCTAACTAGCCCAGCAGGCTAATTTAGCAAAGCAAATGATGTTAATGATAAAAGGCCACTACTAGCACTAGCTTCTACTAGATATGTTAGCTTGTGCACAAATCAGATGTATTTAGGTGTAACAGGACGGTAATGGTTAGCTGACCAGATACTATCGTTAGCTAGCTAACAAGATGATTATCACAAAATCGATGAATCATTGGTGAAATTATCAGTTTCCTGGCAAAAGCAGCACATAAATTAACCACTTCTGTTAAATTATGTAAGAAATACAATCAGCTGTTACCAGCAACTGCTGCCCAAGAGCTGAGGTCTTCCACTATGGCCGCCAGAGGGTGCGTTATGTCACCTGTCACCTCTAAAGTCCAAACTCATTCAATCAAAATAGCATTTCAGCCTATGATGCCAGGGGGTATGAGAAAGTTAAAAATTGAATACTTTGCCTTAAAGCTTGTTTCACTACTTTTGCAATTTATTTCATTTCATGATCTGTAGTCTTTTATTATTTAATGCCTTTGGTCAACTTACCTTAACCATGTCATGATGACTTTAATTGCTTTTTTTCCACTGACATACTAATTTTTCTCATTGACCTGCTGTGTTGTTTCAGAGCACCCATTCCTCAACGTTTCCTATAAGAATGAGTTTGGGTCTCGTAGGGTGAGTGTCATTGAGGGTAAAAGGAAGCTGGTGTTTGAACCCAGGGTCAATGCTCTGCCACCACCAGATGTAATAGCATGGTAAGTGACAGTACATATTCTGTATTCTGTATAGTCTCCCTGTATTTGTGGTGATACGAATAGTTCTTTCCTAATATACACTCATCAGAAGTCCACTATGGCGATTATGACTATGTTGGTTAACTGCTTTTTTCATTGATTATTATTGGTTATGTGAGGTAAATTCCTCTACTATCTATTCAACTTCCAGGTATAAGGATGGCGTCCACATTAGGAAGAACACTACCTATTACACGATGCCTGGCTACAACTTGATCATCACGCATGTGCAGCAGAAGCATGCGGGGGTCTTCACCGTAACCCTTGGCAACCAAGAGAAGGGCCTGTACAGGAATCTGAGCTACACTCTGGTAGTCCAGGGTAAGCCATTGCCATAGTCCTGGTAATGACTGCTGATCCTAAGGAAATGAAGCAATGCCCTGGCTTTGGACTGAGGCTGCCCCATCGCCTCTAACCCCTTTGGTCCAGTGCGCTGGACGGCAGGTAGCAGCTCCAGTATGAGAGGAATTTGGGGGCTTGTTGATTCCAGGGTTGGATTGACGTAGCAGGGGCAGCTGTTGTTGATTACTGGGGCTCTTTTGAAGGGGCTTGGCGCAGTGTGTAAACGGCCCAAGCTTTCCATTCTGCACGCAGACTCCAGCCGCTCAAGACCCCCCCTAGACCCCACCATTTATTTGCATCCTTACCATGTGTATATACAGTACAGCTCATGTAAACAACTTGTTCTGTACATTGTGTATGCAGTTTGAGGAAAGCAACAAGTGTGCAGATAACGTATTGTTATGATGACTATGTCAAGAATACTGATAACTGTTAACTCTCAGGTCATAGGTTTTATGGGCTTTGATAGTGTTTTAGTCTGTTGGATGGAAACTTGAGTGTAGTCTGCTTGCCATTAGAACACAGTAGAGTAACGCATATTAATCAGTTACTCTAAGCCATGGGGGAGCAAAAGCTATTTTGACTGCATTCTTTGCACATTATCTAGGAATCCCAGTAGCATGCCAAAAGTGTAAAAATCAGACCCCCTCTGTTTTTTTTATGGTCCTTAACTGTCCCGCTTCACAAAACCTCTATTTATTGGATTTACAAAAAAAATAAAAAGCACAGACACAAACAAACAAAATGAAGAAATTCATGGTATCAATTAGGGAACCATTTTAAACATTGTTCATCAGTTGTCCTGAGGACAGCTGCTGAGAGAAGCCATATCAGTGCGTAGCCACTCAAACTGGAGAGAATGGTTGAACAATGTTGAACACCTCCTCCTGAGATGGCATGGGGCTCTTTGTCTGTAGTTGATTACAGGGCTGCTCTGCTCTCCCACAGTTGATGGAACCACTGATCCACTGACCAGGGCATGGGCCACATCTGGGCCAGAGACAGGGTCACTCTTTGACCTGCAGCCTTAGGCTAGCCAATCACCCTGTCATTCCTCTCCAACTCTGTGTCTAAAGGACAACTGGTGTCAGTGGCACCTTTTTCTCGGTTATCCATCATGGCTGTCATCCCTCATTATAAAGACATTATGAAATTCCACGGTGAGGTGGCTTGGAGTGGTTGATGGTTGATCTCTCTCTCTCTCTCTCTCCCTCTCTCTGTGTATTTCTGCATGTCTGCCTCCCAGTTAAGCCAACTATTTCAGAGGGCGAGCTTGCCACTGTGGACGTGCAGCCTTACATGTTTAATGAGCAGCACCAGCTAACCTGCACCGCCTACGGGGTGCCCATGCCTCGAGTCATCTGGCTCTGGCAACCGTGCCACTCAGACCCCACGCTTACTGAGTGAGTTATCATCTTGCTATGTTCAAAACAAACGTGCAATAGATCCTGTAATGTTTAGACTAGATTTTCTCCATTCACAGTCTGAACCTCCTTCCATCTTGTAACATTAACGGGATATCTAAGGGGGTTTACTGATATTAATGGGGCACACATTTCACAGTTCCAAAATTCTGATACTCCCTCAAAATATTTACCTGTTTTCAAGATCAACTAAAATGTAATAGAAATCCATGCCTAATACTGAATAGGAAATGCTTATTATTAATATTATTTGTTGCAAAATCATATGCCATCAGCTTCCATGTAGTGAAACATTGAACATGGAATGCTTGGTCAGCTACAGCAAGTCAATAGTCCAGTTTATATCAGGAGAATTCAAGAAGTGTATTGGGATTATTTAATTTCTGAAGTTTGTGTGCATTCTTTTACTGCAGAGGAAATTGTGTTGTTCACTCAGATGGTGTGTTTTATAATCTCTTGCACAACACAATGTTAAATCAGACACACATTGTCTCCACGACTGTACATTTTAGGTTTTCAAACGTGCATGACTATGTTGGATGGACAATACTGAAATACTGCTCCAATATTGACCACACACACACACACACACACACACACACACACACACACACACACACACACACACACAGCATCGCAGTATTGTAACTGTACTGTACGTAAGTTAGAGTCCAGAGCCACCAGTACAGCCTGGGGAGCCGGCTGCATAAACAGACCTACATTTGCTAGATTGACTCTGGCCCAGACTCTGGCACATCAATCAAAGAAACAGAGCCCTGGGGAACTCCCCTCTTGTTTGTGGTCAGTGGCTCTTTAGGCTGAAGGGGAGACAGCGGGGAGATATATTAATCTCAGATTCCCCAAGCGGTTATAGAGCCAAACAGAACTGAGTATATGCCCGTGAATACCGGCCTGTTAGTGAACCCACAAACAAGATGAACGTTCCCTGAGATTCAGACCCGTCAATGACAGCAGGAGACCTGCGAGTCGTAAGATCAGGATAACAATGGGCCATTACCGTTGGGTTATCAGGGCCCAACACTGCTAGCAAAAACAACACTTGCACAATGAAGGGAATCAATTATGTTACATGTTAGACGGCGTAACTCAACAAGTGCCTCTCTTAATTACCCATAAAATTGGTGTTTAAAAAACACTTGGAGTTGCCAAATTTATGATATATATAATAGCAGAGGGTTAGCCGGGTCAACGTGACTCTTTCTGCAGGCCTAAAGATAATCAGGCCTGGCACTAGGAACAGTGGCCCATAAATGCCTGGGCTGAGGCAGCCTGTTTTTTCACTGGCTAATGAGACAGGAACAGCCACAGCCTGGTGGGAGGCCAATTGTAGAAAATGTTTGTTTTGTACAGTTCAGACCCCTTAACGTACCTGTCACTGCAAATCTAACATGCAGCCCTTCAAGATCATATTTCATCTAAATCTCAGTGACTTTGCAGGGGAGGGGAAAGCAAAGGTTCTTGGGAAGGTTTAGAGGTGAGGAGTACTTGTTACGGGGGGTGTGAAACCAGGCGTGGGCGGCAGAAGTATGGGGGTCTGTTTATCAGCAGGTTGAGGAGTTATCAGCTGTCCCTTGTTGACCTGCCAAGGTCTGCGGATCAGCCTTATCTCCTCTGGCCAGAGCAAGGAGGAGGGGGAGTTTTCCTGTACGAGGTGACGCACAGCACAGCCCTTCCTGTCACGCTGCCGTTTCCTCCACTGCCTCTCCTCTCATCAGGCTGATTGTTCCCCACCACAGGCGGCGAAGGGGAGGGGGTTGAGGGCAGGGGGGAGGGGGGCATTCAAACCAAGGCTTTCTCTAGGTTTTACAACCCAGACAGCCCGGCCTAGACCTGGACTCTACCAGTAATGGGCACTTACAACTAGTCCTAACTCTCAGGATTACGGCTGTAACAAGAAGGACGTCATCGTTATATCATCTGGCCACAATACGTTTCTGCCTATTAAAAATGACCACAAATGTGTTGTATTGTTCAAGGTCCAACACATATACACTATTTTCCCAGCTGACATTGAGTGACTGATTACTTAATTTTGCTGTATTTTCTCTCTCCTGCAGTTGCATTGTTTACACTGAGCCAATCCCAGTTCAGATTGACGATAAAGGAAATTATTCCCACAACTGGATTATGAGCATAAACAACAAGGCTGAGCTGGTCAAAGGAAAGAACAAGGTATGCGGTCTGTCTTTGTGTTGGTTTTCAAACAACGGGATGCACGTCTAGCCTATACCTTGTTCATTGTGAAATGCGGATGCCAAAATAGCATTGTCCAACCCAACAGTAAGATTTATGAGACCTGGATCAAGAAAATGTCTAGAGAGCTCTAGAGAGAAGCCAACAGATTGTTCAAACTGAAGTAGGAATCTTCTCTTCTCTTCTCTCTCTGAAAGTAAGATTCAACATCTGAAACCCATAAATCCACTCCATCTTCCTCCTATTGGCAGTCATGCGTTACTACTCTCACATTTGTAATGATTCATTTTGTCTGCCTCAATTTAGACTTATGCAACTGTGACCAAAATGAATGAAAAGGCCTTCGGTATTCCCTTTTGAAGAAATGACATTTGTTCTTCACTGCTGCACCCCAAAAAGATTTATTCTTGTTATAAGTAACCGCCTAAATATTGGAAAAATCATTTGAAATCATCTGAAAGGGCATTTTCTGTATGGATAGCACATATATTTAAAAATAAATTCCACTTTTTTGTTGATATGGACATATGTTGATATGTTGATTTTGTTGATATGAACATAATAACAACATGGAGTATGGAACTAACACACACACATTTCATCTCATTTTCTTTTGGTATAAAGACACCACTATAGAGAGCAAGATATCTGACAGGAAGAGTGTTTCTGCTCCATCCAGACCTACCATCCTAAAACTCCAGCCCCGTAACTGACAGACACAGTTCATTTCCCCCTGCTGGAGTGAAATACACCCCCAATTCACTGTTCCTTCAATGTGAAGCACGCCTGTAAATGAAGCAGCTGCAGCCTGGGCCTTGCCAAAGAAACAGCTTTTATTCTGACATCAGTGATTTTTTTTTTTTTTTGACTGTTGGGACTCTTAGAGCCAAGCCTCATAAACAATAGCAATTACAATGTGTGCCCCTATGGCTGAGACCGGACCTTTATAGATTCTCCCCTGATGCCATTGACCTGTGAAGATGAACTATCATGCACATGGAAAAACAATCGGAATTGTGCTCTTGTGATCGATGTCGACGTAAGCAGTGTTTCAGTACTGTTTTCTAACTTCATGTGATTATAGAGGCATGGTTTTGATAATGAATACACTACATACAGGAAATATAAATGTTCTTTTCGTCATGCCTGTGCAGCGTCACAAGCATTAACCTCAAACCAAAAACTGTTGTTTTGTGCTATATCAATAGACAAGTACCAATTAGGAATTTAACAGTCGATCACTTCGTCTTATTAAACACCATGCAAACTAACACATACCATACAATGGGGAGACTGTAGAGATTACAGAAAATGCCCCGAGGGACATTTTTTTGTTACTAAAAACACTCACTCCAAAGTTAATCAAGAGCAGGCCTGAACTGCTTTGCCAAAAGTTTATTTCTAGGAATAGGTTAAAGAAAGCCTTTTCAGCAGGCTGGGTCAAATTGGGGCATAAATCCTCTGGCATACAAATTTTCAATAGGAGAAAGAATCTGGCAGGTATGAGTAAAAATTGCTAATCAGTCATGTACAGTCATATGTGCTAGTAGTAAATCTTACAGTTGTATCTTGTGTTTCTACTGCTTCGCCATATGGGTGATTTATAAGATTCCTCCCCTCTGATTTGTTACTGTTGATGGAATTCAGAATCATATCATTTGTACGCACATCTAGTTGTAGTACGTTTTTTCACAGGGCATCAGCTCTAATATGTGATTGACATAAATAGGGAGGCACACCTTATTTACAAGCACTTGTGGCCAAAAGGCTGGTGCTTTATGAGGGTGAGGACTAAGGGTCACTGATAACAAGCACCAGTTTAAAAGAGAGGGATTTGTTGGGAATGAATTCCTTTCTGTCACCCCGCATAAATCGTTGTGGCCCATGAACGAGAAAGTGGTCAGGGCCCGGGCCTCTGAGGGGCTCCCCAGCAGACCCGGTAGAGAGGGGGACCGGCCTGGGTCATAATAGCAGCAAAATACAAGGGGGGTGGGTGGGCATAGAGGTCACAGTGCGTCTGGTCAGGTCACCACTTAGGGACTGTGCACACTTGTTGAAAGGACTGTTTTCAAGCTCAGGTTACATCACAGTGAGTAATAGCCGTAACGCAACACCGCACGGCCTGCTCCATCAGTGTTTTGATAAATGTCATAACAACACAAAGTAGACAGTGTGATGTAACTTTTAACGCCGACACTTTTACCGCACGAAAACATGTTTGCACGGCGCGCATCGTGAGTGCGGGGACACTGAAAATGTGTGACAGTTTCATGGCTAACGCTACATCTCTGAAAAAGCCAGCACGTTAGCCCCCAAGAAGCTCAGGAGGTTTGGAACAGCGTGCACCCAGACAACACACCCACATTATTCATTACCTTTGATCTCGCTGACCAAATTCACCATGAACACAAAACAGAACCCCATGCAACCTGGCCTTCACCCAAATTCTACTGAGTGTTGTGAACTTCAGCCATTAAAATGTGTTGTACTTGTGCGATGAGAGAATCGAGTGTGGCATTGTAAGTGCTCTCCGGGAAATGACAGGGAACCCAGACCCCAGGGTCTCTGGAGCGGGTCTGAAGGAGACACCGTGGGTTTTAAAGTTCCAGATGTATCCTTTCATTAATGTGAAGCGCTGGAGAGTATAAAACAGTCCAGGCTTAGTCCAGACCTCTCACCCACCTGTCAATAGAACCCCTCAGGACATATGACATGGAAACACTACATCACAGTGGAAATCTGTATTGCGTTATCATGCATTTGTTGCGTATCTTCACATACTGTAGTTCTGCCTAGAATAAG